>OMPJ01045482.1:0-22072 GCA_900312935.1 Carapus acus
AATGAGGCCATCTATGACATCTGCCGCAGGAACCTGGACATTGAGAGGCCAACCTACACTAACCTGAACAGGCTCATCGGTCAGATTGTGTCCTCCATCACAGCCTCACTTCGCTTTGATGGGGCCCTGAATGTGGACCTGACAGAGTTCCAGACCAACTTGGTGCCCTACCCCCGTATCCACTTCCCTCTGGCCACCTACGCCCCAGTAATCTCAGCTGAGAAGGCCTATCACGAGCAGCTGTCCGTGGCTGACATCACTAATACTTGTTTTGAGCCGGCCAACCAGATGGTGAAGTGCGATCCTCGTCATGGTAAATACATGGCCTGCTGTCTGCTGTATCGTGGTGACGTGGTGCCCAAAGACGTCAATTCAGCCATCGCAGCTATCAAAACCAAACGCACCATCCAGTTCGTGGACTGGTGCCCCACAGGCTTCAAGGTGGGCATCAACTACCAGCCTCCTACAGTGGTTCCTGGTGGAGACCTGGCCAAGGTCCAGAGGGCTGTGTGCATGCTTAGTAACACCACAGCCATCGCTGAGGCCTGGGCGCGGCTGGACCACAAGTTTGACCTCATGTACGCCAAGAGGGCCTTTGTCCACTGGTATGTTGGGGAGGGCATGGAAGAGGGTGAATTCTCAGAGGCCAGAGAAGACATGGCTGCCCTGGAGAAGGATTATGAAGAGGTCGGCACTGACTACATCACAGAGGAAGCTGATGAAGGAGAGGAATACTGAGCATGTTTGTTTATGTTAGATAGTTAAGCTCACTTTTGATTTATCGCTAACCTTTTCATAGGTCACACATATTTGTTGTAGTATACTGAAGGATGACAATGATTTAGACATGTTTAGCAACACGGACTTGCATTAGCCCCTTCAACTACTGTGATTTGCTGTTGTGCATGGCTGCAGGCGAACTACTACAATGTCTCTCCTTTCAGTAAGCTGTGCCGGGCCCCTCCCCCATTATCCTGTTCCATCGGAATGTCAGTTATGAAAGAGGTCCTATGTCTGTCTCTATGCTATTGAGACGTGCATTTGCATGTGTGCAAGAAAGAGGAATAACTGACTAACCGACTGCTGTGCATGGTTCTCAGTGACAAACAATAGAATTCTTGTCATGACGTTAATATCCAAACAGGCCTGTGTAGAGTTGTAAAAACACCACAAAACAAGTTTTTGCGTTTCTGGACATTTGCTGCCTTTCTGCCATATTTCCTGTTTCTGCGACCTTGAGTAAAGGACAGTGAATAAAATGCTTTATACACTAGCTGGTCCCCTCAAATGATCAGGTCCATCACAGGACAATGATCTTGGTTCTGTGTATCTATGTTGGTGTGCATGTTGGCACACGCCATCACTGTTTAAGACACCAACCTTTACTCATGGCACACTATGTTGCTGTGTGAGGTTCATGTCGGGGAAGGCATGTCAGTCTGTAGAGTAGAATGGGTGCTGGTAAGTTCCCTTCATGAATTACTCAGGAGGTTGAGATTCATGTGTGCTCTGAAACTAATCTAAAGGCTGTCAGGGCTGGAAGAGTCAGAAAGGCTGCGGGGGAGTTCACAAAGAAGAAAGAGGGAAGGAGATGAGGTGTTCAGCAAGCGTTCAGCCATGAGTCAGCGCACACTGGCGTGATTGACAGCTCACTTGGCCCCGCCTCCACTTTTCAAACTGCTGGCCCGGCCCGCCATGATGCCGTGCAGCTGTTGGCTGAGCTCTCCCCCCTCCTCCCTCCGCCGAATCCTTCCCTATAAAACCCTTCCCCGTGCCGCTTCCCCGCACTTTCTGCCTTGTGTCTGAATTCTTCGTCATCGGTTGAAGATCCAGCAGACAAAATGGTGAGTAGCGGCGTCGGCCGATGGCGCAGTTTCCGAAAAATCTGTTCCCCGTCACAGTTAGCCCGCTTCGGTTGTGTTTAACCGGAAAAACTAGCCACGCGTCAAATAGGTCATTAGTGCAACTCCCTTAAAATTTGTATTTGTGTTTGAATATCTACAACCATATCTGTAAATGATTAATATATCAGGCGGGAAAGCGATTATTGCTGCAAATAAAGTTTTCCAGCGGTTAGATAATCCCGATCACATGACGCGGTTTTGAATTTACTGATTGTCATTTTCACACTTGTTTGACACGTTGGAACCAGTATGAAGAAGCCGGAAGTTTGACGGGAATAAAAGGAGTGATCTTTGTCTTAATCTTGTATTATATTGTATGATATTCGTCTGTGTCCAAAGTTCAGATCGTTAAGGGGGACACGGAACGTAATCGTGGCATTGGGTGGATGGGTTTGATCGGTAAAGCAGAAAAAAGAGGAGTGGTCGAGGGAAAGACAAGTATGAGTTAGCTGGCAGCCATTTTGCAGCACTAAGCGGTTTTTTTTGTTCGAGAGGCCGGATGAGAGGGAGAGGGAGGAAAGAAGGGAGGGGGAGGAGGAGGAGGGATGGCTCACAGTTAGCCTGCATGGCGCAGCTGGACAGGATGACGCTGGGGGAGGAGTGGAGGACAAGGATGGGACACGGGATGTGGAAGTTCGGGAGGAACCCCTCTTATTACACTATGGCTCTCCTGCCCAGCAATACACTAGATCCCATGTAACAAACAAGAACCCAGTAGCTCATTTTTTTATATTTAACAATTGCCACTCGCATGCTTTCATACTTGCATGGCTTAGGGATTTACCATGTAGTCATAGTGCAATTCAAGAAAGAAACAAGGAGCTTACAGGGATCCCAGTGCGCACACTCAGTTCACAGTGCAATGCGTGTTGTACTGGTGCCCAGGGAGCTTGAATGTTCAAGGTTGGCACATTAGTGCATCAGCAAACAGCCAATGACTCAGGCCTCCTTTGTTTTTCTTGGCTTGCTTTGCTAAGCTTTCCCCCCCTGTCTGAATACAAGTGGGCCATTCCTTCAAGGACATTAGGCCTTTTTAGGGCTCCTGGCCTTATATGCGAATACTGCACTGATAAATCGTCCACTGATAAAGTAGCTTTTACTGATTTGATGTAATTCTGTGACAACACGAATCTATAGTTGTGACCATTGACCAGTGACCTGTGACCATTACAACTGCCTACATATTCATCTCTGTTATGCCATCTTCTCTTCTGCCATTAGCGTGAATGTATTTCTATGCATGTCGGCCAAGCCGGAGCCCAGATGGGCAATGCATGCTGGGAGCTGTACTGTCTGGAGCATGGGATCCAGCCTGATGGACAGATGCCCTCTGACAAGACCCTTGGAGGTGGAGATGACTCCTTCAACACCTTCTTCAGTGAGACAGGAGCTGGAAAACATGTTCCAAGAGCCATCTTTGTGGACCTGGAGCCGACTGTCATCGGTCTGTATTTTGCAAGCACACATGATATCTCAATGTACATTTTCTCAAGTTACAATCTTAATATGGACTGGTTTAGATTGTAATGTAATACCTTTCATATGCCTCCACAGATGAGGTGCGCACAGGAACATACCGTCAACTGTTCCACCCCGAGCAGTTGATCACAGGCAAGGAGGACGCTGCCAACAACTATGCCCGTGGACACTACACCATCGGCAAGGAGATCATTGATCTGGTTCTTGACAGGACTCGCAAGCTGGTAAGAGCAAGTTGTGCGTAGAAGAAATTAATTCTTCGCATTTTCCAAAATCAGGCCCAATAAGATGATCTTTCTTGAAGTTTGCTTTGAGGATTACCAAGTGTAGTGCTCAGAGATGTGTCATAATTGTAATCAATCACCTTCTTCTCCTTTTCCTGTGATGGAGAACCATTTTGTTTTCACAGATGGTCCCAAGGTTTGGAGAGCAATGAAGTAATGTTTAAAAAAATTTTTTTCCACCATTTCAGGCTGATCAATGCACTGGTCTTCAGGGATTCCTCATCTTCCATAGCTTTGGTGGGGGCACAGGCTCAGGTTTCACCTCCCTGCTGATGGAGAGACTGTCGGTGGATTATGGCAAGAAGTCAAAATTGGAATTTGCCGTGTACCCAGCCCCACAAGTTTCCACTGCTGTAGTTGAGCCTTACAACTCCATTCTGACCACCCACACCACCCTGGAGCACTCCGACTGTGCCTTCATGGTGGATAATGAGGCCATCTATGACATCTGCCGCAGGAACCTGGACATTGAGAGGCCAACCTACACCAACCTGAACAGGCTCATCGGTCAGATTGTGTCCTCCATCACAGCCTCACTTCGCTTTGATGGGGCCCTGAATGTGGACCTGACAGAGTTCCAGACCAACTTGGTGCCCTACCCCCGTATCCACTTCCCTCTGGCCACCTACGCCCCAGTAATCTCAGCTGAGAAGGCCTATCACGAGCAGCTGTCTGTGGCTGACATCACTAATGCCTGTTTTGAGCCGGCCAACCAAATGGTGAAGTGCGACCCCCGTCATGGTAAATACATGGCCTGCTGTCTGCTGTATCGTGGTGACGTGGTGCCCAAAGACGTCAACGTTGCCATTGCGGCTATCAAAACCAAACGCACCATCCAGTTCGTGGACTGGTGCCCCACAGGCTTCAAGGTGGGCATCAACTACCAGCCTCCTACAGTGGTTCCTGGTGGAGACCTGGCCAAGGTCCAGAGGGCTGTGTGCATGCTTAGCAACACCACAGCCATCGCTGAGGCCTGGGCGCGGCTGGACCACAAGTTTGACCTCATGTATGCCAAGAGGGCCTTTGTCCACTGGTATGTTGGGGAGGGGATGGAAGAGGGTGAATTCTCAGAGGCCAGAGAAGACATGGCTGCCCTGGAGAAGGATTATGAAGAGGTCGGAATCGACTCCTTTGAGGAGGAAGAAGAGGGAGAAGAGTATTAGATGTGTTCAGAAGTTACTAACTGGTTGAAGATGTAATGTGCAAAAGTGATATTTTGATTTTTATTTACGTTCAGTATCGAAATGTATCTTAAGTTTAAATGTGCAGTTCACATTTTTTTAGTTGACTGATGGCTGTCAGTTTTTTAGATAAACCATCGAGCAATAACTTGTTTTATAACCAAATACGTTGTTGTTCATTAAAGTTCCTCCCCAACATTTATCACTGTCTTGTCTTGTCTCGCAGTCATAAGGCAGAGGCAATGACCCTGTTGTAAAGTATCTCTAGAGATTATTGTGCTTGTGGAGAATCTTTACCTATTTTCAGAAATCAAGTCTCCATTAGAGCAAGTTATGCCTGCATTTGCATATTTAAGTTGAAATTGGTATCACTCAAACAAACTGATGCGTGTACATACATACAAAGTTCAAAAGATCTTTAAATTGAGCAACTGACTTGAGAAGAAACTTAACTAGCGTCTCATTTTTTTTCACATAAACAGAGCATCTTGCTTGTTAATTCACCTTGACCACAATTCGTGTAGTTTACGCTCGCACAGAGACCAAATATTGAAGGTACTACTCAGACAGCGGATGTTAAGTAAAATAAATACACATTTACAAGATACTGAGACTTACGTTTTGCACCTCAAAGGATAAAGAACCGCAGGACCGTCGTCGTATCCGGCTCCTCAACAGTTGCCTAGCAACTAGTAACGCTTTGTCCCGGAAGTCTGCGTGGCTCAGCAGGGAAACATGGCGCGCTCAGTAGAGTGCGGACCTGTTAGAATCAATGTACCGCTGCTCAGTTATATTTCGTTTTGCCTGTATTCAATTGTTAGTGTTATGGACTTAGAGAGAGTAAACGCTCAGGAGGCTTTTAGTGCGAGTCAAACAGCAAATACCCCCATGGCGATAGCCCGGGAAATCCGGTAAGACAGAAACTTGCCGCTTGTTAGCAAGGAGCTGTTAGCCACAACTGTGTAGATACTAACTACCCCGCTTCAGCTGTCACTGTCCACATTAAGTCTGAATATTTGGATATGGCACTTTTACGGCAGCAATGTTTTACGCCTAATCTTAACTTGGTCAGACTGACTTCATTTTGAACATGATATTCCCGTGAAACCGAATATCATTTGCAGTGAATGTCGTGACATTTAACCCAAATAGAACTGTTTACACGGGAGGAGCTTTTCACCCATTCTTGGCGCGTACTGCATTGAAACTGGAGCGCAGAGACAAACCACTGAGTGTCATAATATTCTGGTAGCTGAAAGACTGAAAATTTATGCACTGATTTCAAACCATTGTTTTGCTATTTTCCCCGGTAATGGGAGAATTTACTTGGGCCGCTAGGTGACGCCACTATTTCACTCTTTCAAGGAGGCCAATCGCTAATAAAGGCCTGCCATTTTTTCTGGTCACCTCAGGTATCTGTTGTATGATGTGAATCCGCCAGAGGGGTTCAATCTGAGGCGTGATGTTTATATACGCATGGCGTCTTTGGTGAAGACTCTGAGGAAAGGAGGGGGTGAATGGGTTCTTGTGCTTCCTCCGTGGGGTCGCCTCTACCACTGGCAGAGTCCTGACATCCATCAGGTTCGCATCCCATGGGGAGAGTTCTTCAGCCTTGTTAGTCTACAGGCCAATGTACCTGTCATTGAATATGAAGAGTTTATGGCAGGTGAGACCTTTATCTAAGCAACTCAGATCAAACAGCTCTCATGAATGTGATTTTCTCCCCCGTTTATTTGGCATTATGTCTTACCTTGCATGAATGGAATGCACCCAAAGCCCCAAAGTTGTCTTTACTTTTTTATATCCAGAGAATGGAGGCCCTTTCATCGACCAGGTCCTGCTTCTTCAAAACTATGCTGAGGGATGGACTGATGGGAAATGGGAAGAGAAAGTTGACCAACGGCCCTGCATTGAGAAGTTAATGTATTCCAAAGATAAACTGGGACACTACAGGTAAATAAAGATAATGGATATAATTGATGTTTATTAACCAGTTAAATAAACTGTGGGTAGTAGTGATTGTTTGGGTGTATTCTATCATTGCTTAGTGACTGCATGAAGTTCTGAGGAGTGTTTTGAAATTCCTGTCCCTGCCTGTATGTCTGTAAGAGGATGGTTTTGGGGCTATGAGGAGACTAGAGCTCGGCAAGTGTCATGTTTGTCTGCACAAGGCCATGCCTCCATCATGGCACCAGTTCTTCTGAAAAACTACACAATGACGTGAGTCCTCATCAGTTATTTGTTAAATGAACTTATCAACCTTAGAGCTGCATATGTTTCAGAGCAAGATAATGAGAATGTTGTACTTCCAGACATTTCAATAATGTGAACATGATGACCATTGGCAGAGAATTCTTGTGCGCTGTGGTTTTGCAGATCCATAATGCTGGACAGAGCAGAAACACTTCTTCATGATCACTATGCTGGGAAGGATTACTGGGATGTAAGTGTGGTTATCACATCTATGTTGATTACAAGCTTCAATCCATATGTCACCATGTCTGTGAAGTGTCCAGCCCTGTTTTCATAATTCCTGAATTGTTGAAACATATTCATGTTGAGGGAGAAGTCCCTGAAAAGTTTCAGTCCAATAGAAGATCACGTATTGGATTTACAAGCTTTGATGTATGCTTTGGTCTGGTTCACTCCACAGATAACAGTAGTTTAAGCTTCTTTTATTTGGTTTTCGCATGACACAGAGTCTGGTGGACACCTTTCTTACCCCAACTGAGAATGCATAACAAATATTCCCCATGTGGATTTAAAAAAAATGCCCTCATCTACTCATTTGATAGTACTGAGCTCCTTCCTCTACTCCACTGAGCAATCCTACACTTAATTTAAGTTCAATGTAGTGATATTCATTTAGACGTCTGTCTCACTGGAAAATCCAGAGGAGAAAAAAACACAAATTCGTGTGTCATAGTTGAATCACTTTACATTTGAGAGAGTACACCAAAGTCTACAAATGATGTCTTTGGATGACAAGGGATATTAAACTGTGTAGTAGTAGGAGCATTGCACTGTAATTTCACTGACATTGTGTGTAAAACGTGTGTACTTGTAGACCCGCCGCAGCATGGTTTTTTCCAAACATCTCCGACTCATAGGCGATGACTTCAGGGCAAATCACCTGAACTCTACTGACGCCAGTGATCATACCGTATACTCGGAGGACTGGACTCGCATGAAGGTTTGTTGTTCACTAGTTTGTAGTAGACAGTTGTTTTTCCATGTATGTTAAGCAGCTCCTGGTGTATAACAACTATATTCTCTTGAAATAATTTCTACTACAAAGCTTAGAGTGTCTAACCAACATCTTAATAGAATGCATTTTCATTAAATCACCTTAATCTGTCCCTAAAGTTGAGACACATTGAAGTTCAATGGAAAGGCTGAAGGAGTCACTTAAAAAGTGGTAATGAAGTCTTTGTTCCTCCCTTTTCCACCCACCAGTTTCCCAGGAACTTAATCTTGATGAACCAGCGACCGTGGGCAAAATTTTTCCTGGTAGTGGTTTGGTTCTTTTTCCACTGCACCTCAATGTTCCAAGTAATGTACTGGAATCAGGATGTTAGTGGTCAAAGAAAACGCACTACATCAGAGATATCAAATATATTCAAGTTATTGGTGTCTGGTGTTGCTTTCAAAATCTTTGTCAGGTGAACTAGCAGATGAGCTGTTCAAAATGGAAAATTTGTACATAAAAAAGGTAGAAATGCGTGTTTCCAGGGGAAGTTTGGAATGGAGAGAAAGATTTCTTCAGGATTAATATACAGTATGTAGAAATGTTTTTTGAAGTTCTTGGTGAATGAAAAAGCCCTCCTGTGGTTGAGAAGGGGCTAATGTCAATTGATAAATGTTTGTCTGCTTTGATTTTACATGAAGCCCAAGCTAGGATCAGCTAAAGGTGGGCCATATCTGGGTGTCCACCTGCGACGGAAGGACTTCATTTGGGGTCATCGAGAGGATGTGCCCAGCCTTACGGGAGCAGTCCAAAAAATCCGCAGTTTGATGAAGCAGCACAAACTCGACAAAGTGTTTGTGGCAACAGATGCAGATGAGGAAGGTGAATGGATTTTTGTAGATAAGCAAATGGAGAAACGTCTTGACCTCTTAAGTGTTTGTGTGACTGCTGCATGGACAGCAGATATGTCGTATCCTGTAAACCACATTGTTAACACAAAGACCTCACTTTTTAGAACTGGAACAACTCCAAAGGATGTTGCCAGACATGGTTCGCTTTGAGCCCTCTTGGGAGGATCTAGAACTCCTGAAAGATGGTGGAGTGGCCATCATTGACCAATGGATCTGTGCTCATGCAAGGTAAATTCATTTGTTCCCATATGCCATACATAACAATCATTTCATGTTCTCATAAAAATGACTAGTTTAGCGTCTCCATTATTATTTTCTCAGGTTCTTCATTGGAACATCAGTGTCCACATTCTCATTTCGGATCCATGAAGAGAGAGAGATTTTGGGCTTTGATCCAAAAACTACATATAATCGTTTCTGTGGTGACAATGAGAAGGAGTGTGAACAACCCACGCACTGGAAAATAGTTTACTGAATTTACTTTTTACATAGCACAAGTGCCAATAAGCTGTGTTAAAAGGTATCCTTGCTCAGTATATATTGGCTGTTTTCTACATTTGTTTTTGGCAACTTGTATATTTGTATGTTTTGTTTTTTTCAGAGCTGTGCAATCAGGTCTGCAGTGACCACTGTGACTGAAAAGACTAGTCTAGTCTAAAGCTGTCTTACTGTAGTCTTCATCACTTAAATCAGTTTATGCCATCCAGGTATGTGATATTGTGCCCTTAATTTATCATGAACACCAGCCACACTGGTCAGAAAACTGGTGTCTCTACAGCAATTATGCCAAGTGTGACAGTTCTTCGCAGTGCTTCACTTTCTATTTTTGAGTATAAAATAATGACATTTAGGGCAGCTGTTAGCTGTAATCCTGAAATTCAGTTTGACAGTATTTATCTAAAAGGGACTTTTGAAAGCGCATGAGTGTAAATGAGAATCGAGATTATTCATGTTATGACTTAATACATTTTTCACTACGATATTTTGGGTTCCTGTGTTCCTCTGCCCTATGTGATATTTTTTATGTTATTAAGCCTTTATGAGTGTCATTGTGCAAAATTCTGTACATTGTATAAGCAGACCTGGTGGCTCAGTTTGGAAATGGGCGCACCAGTTGACGCTGTTTGCGTTCTTCTTGCCTTCCACATTATACCACAGAAGCATTTCCCCATTTCACCCTCCTCAGTTTCATTTCTGAGTAAATCAGGTGAAAGCCTAAATGTGTTTATCTGATAACTTAAATCCAAGTGTCAGTTAAGGTTTAGTGATTTCCTGAAAATAAATGTGCCAAGAATGTCTGCAAAGGTTTAATATGTGTCCTCACCAGTCTAGTATTAAGTTAATGGTTTTTGTTTTTTCATTGTTTGTGTAACCTTGTGATAAATGCCAAAAAGATGATGAAGATCCTTAAATTGTGACTTCTAATGACATTTTGAAGATACTGCATCTGTAAAAACAGTTGTGATTCCAAACAAGGGATCTCAATGTCATGATTTTGTCTTCAGTGTTCCGCTTTGGTCACATCTTTCATCTTCTAATATGACTGAACATAAGCACCTCTTTTTTTTCAGATTTTAACTACTCTTTTTTTCTAGTTATCCCACAGGAAACTGTTTGTTCACGTTCTCACCGTGGCTGCTCTGTGTATGTTAGTACTGGATGTACTTGTTTCAGTAAGTTGAGAGGGACGGTTGAAAACAGTGTTAGGGAGGATCAGCTTTTGATAATCACAGTGGGTCAATAAAACAAGCATAAGTGAAAAAGGATGTAGGATGTATGAAATAAAGGTTTTTATGTGATAACGACTTTCTATTTGTTTACTCTGTAGTATGTGCCTTATACTCCCCTGTTTTGTCACATGACCCCTCCTATGGGTCCCCGAGATGTTAGTCACAAGAGTTTCCCAGAGGAAGCTGAGACACCACACCGTGCTCAACAACAGCTCCCATGTGAACGAATCATGTCCCAAACCCCGTCAAAATGAGACCCTTAAGTATGAATTTAAGCTTTCATTCACCACACTATGGGAAACTTTTTCTGGGTTGCCATCATTTGCACATTTTCTCACTGGGACGAATCCCATCCGATCGTCCCTTTGCCAAACTGAGCAAAACAAGAAATCAGCAATTAAGCCTTTGTTACCAATCTGGAAGATTTCTTTCGACTCCATGTTTGTGACAGTACTAGTTCAGTCTGTATCATTCCTGGTTAGAAATGTGTGATAACTTTCACTTTGTCAATAACACACCACCCGTTTGTAACGTATGCTGTTGACACAAATAAATTTTTTTTCTTCCATTCTTCTCAGGATCTGGGCCATGCTCTTCCCGTCATACTCACGTTCAAGGACAAACTGTCTGGTAAAGCAGCCAAGGCAGTGTGAAATTTCAGTTCTTTTCTTTGTACTATGCTTGTTTAAAATCACACCAATGACCATTACCAATTACTACTTACCAGTTTCTAATCTCTAAACATTAGAACTGTGAGGAAAGTGGAAAAGAAGTGAGCAATAGTGACCCTGTAACACCAACATGAACTTTATTCTAATGACACTATTACTCATTGGGGGCGATATTTTTATAACAAACATAATAAGTCGTCATCAGCGGGCAGAACCTACACCAATTGGTCTCTCTGTGTGTGCATGTTCCCACGAGTGTAGGTCACCTGTGCTTTTGTGGATTCTTCCACCTGCTCACGCCCAGTCTCTTACAGCTTCACTCTCTCTCTTTTTCTCTCCGTCGCTCATACACACACACACACGCACACGCATACACACACTCCCCATTCTTGCGGCAATCACAGCGCAGCGCAGGTGCATTCCGTCAGGTGAACTTCTGGCACGTTGTCAACACCCGATTTTGTCTATTCGTTGGATTTCTGTATCGATTCTTCTCGATTTTTACCGGCGGCGGATGGAACGGATCAGCTGTTAGCTGGCATCATGCCGCTATCAGCCGGCGCTGCAGTTAAATAATCAGCAAATACACACCTTCAATCCATTAACGAGGAGACTCACACAGGTATGTCACGTATAGATCACCATCCGACGCCTATGCGAGTGCAATAATGTGAGGAAAACCACTAGATTGTGTTTGACGTTTAACATTTTAATGTTTGGATTGTTTTGAATGCGGCTTTTATGAGACATTTGTATGATAAACACCTCTGTGAGAGCATGGCATCTGTGGACATGTACTGTACATGCTGGACGTGAAATGTCATGCTGGATATTGGTTATGGGCAGTGTCATTTGTCATTTGAAAATCAAAGTGAAATAACACTTCGTTTTGTTTTGAAGCCTTTGCCACCAATGGCCTTCCTCCATCAGCTACGGCTCTTGCTGTGGAAAAATGGCCTGGGTGTCATCAGACAACCGGTAAGTGACCAACACAGTCACTCAGATTTTCATTTTTATGTTTTCACCTTCCAGTTTGGCTGAAATCTAGTGTACCAAATCTGTCTGATTAAGGTGGGCTGCGACGCATTTTAACACTCACAGTGATGCCATTGCTTGCTGCCTAATCCACTGAATTCCCAAATGCGTCGATTAGCACCGCTACCAATCAAATTCATCCATGCCATCATAATGAAATACGCTGATTTTGTCAATTTTATCTACAGCCTCCCTATGTTAGATTGCATACTGCTGAAAATTACAAATACCATGTTTCACTGGTTTTTATCCCCCAGTTTTATCACACACGCAAAAGTAACGGACCAGATATTAGTAGATTTCTGGTACTTTGTCATTTAATGGAGAATGTCAAAAGAGCTATGCTAACTATGTGAAATAACATATGTTGTGTAAAGTGTTTCCGACGGCGCTCTATGTAACGCAAACATGTCTGTGGGAAACAAGCGAGGATGGTGTTTTGTAAGAGGGAAACATAAAATCTACTTTCATTTTGTTTTTGAGAATAATCTGAGTGAAAGTAATAAAACCTTGTACTTTAATAGCAAAAATAAACAAACCAACTAACAGAAAAAACAAGAAACGGTGCAACAAGCCTCATTGTCCATATAGTGGGAACATTGTGTTTTGAGTGTCATTGTTTCTCACAAACACTGCGTCCTTCAGGTGTGGTCACTGACCCTCATCATCTGGCCTTTGATCATCTTCGTCATCATGACTGTGACGCGGCACCAGTTTCCACCACTGATGAAAGAAGCATGTAAGTGTGCTTGTGCGGCACGCACAGTGACGTTGTTGAGTCCTGTGCAGACATGGCACGACAGTCTGGCAAAAATACCACAATGTTTTATCTGATGAGGACAAGGTACACTGAGATGTACTGTCACCAAGATCTGTTTTCTGCATCATTAGTTGTCGCCGTCGCACGTGATTGCGCCATCTCTTCAGAGGAAAGATGTCCCTGACATTCACAACGACAAGAATAATTCAACTGTTCACTTGCACAATCTAGTTTTGCTATGCTACAAAACAATAGCAAAGCTTACCACAAAAACATTTCTATCAGCAGTTCTTTTTTTCTATTTTAAGAATTCACATTTAGACACACATCTCATTCCACTCAGTCACTCTTACATACAGTATGTAAAACTTAACCAACACTTTCTGAGGTTAGTTTGACACGTCGCAGCTGAAGACGGATGTATAGACAGTTTGAATCTATAATTTCTGGCATCCTTGCGGATGTTTGCACACTAGCATAATAACAAAGAGAGACTGTTTTGCGAGGAGGAGCGCACCCTGGACGCATATTTGTTTATGCAGTCACACAGTTTATATTGTTAGGTCCTGTCTCATGGCCCATGAGCCCTGGCAGATGGGAATCGAATAATCACTGATAGAGGGAGGGGTAGAGGTGGATCCCCGTTGGTTTCCAGAGAGTCCCGTAACTAATGCGTCAGTGCCTCCGTTTCCTACTCCTCCCAGTTCATGTGTACCTCACCTAGTCCTATTGCCTAAGTCCTCAAAGTGTAAGTGTCGCCAGTAAACCCTCCATTTTTAGTCTTTGCCGCGATCTGAGTCTACAGATGGATGTAATATAATATTCCCAGCTAGCCAGCTCTGATGAAGAGCCAGGCACATGGGCCAGAACAATGGGAGGCCTCTCGCCCATGTCTCTTTCTATCTGCTCGGTTGTTTGTCTGAAAGCTAGTAAAGTAGGTGACCACGCCCCAAACTGGCGACAAAGCCTCATAAAGAAAGAGATTCCTTCAGATTTGACGATAAGCAGCAGCCATCTAAGAGTGCAGACACCAATAACCAACATTAATTTCAGAGGAGATTAAGGTCCCATAGATATTCTGGCGTTGATTTCCCTACGACAAATAGGGCTCTCTACAACATTGCGCTAAAGCAAATATTTGAAGAACAATGGAAGAAGGTTGTTATTCAAACGTTACATCTTGACACTTGATTTCCTTTTTATAAAATGACTTCAGTTTTCTGTACAATTTGAGGGTATTGCACACTTTTGTAAAGTCTTTTTTTTCTGATGTTTTCAGTTGAAACTTATACATGGCGTTCTATCAACTCCATCCACGTAGCTTTGACAAATAGCAAACCAAACCACAAAAGATGAGGAGGCTGATCATACACTCATGTGACTCGTTAGACTGCATTTATCTTTTATTTGTGTAGCAATAGGTGGTGGCTGTTTGCAGAAAAACACCTCAGTGCCAGTGTCACATTCGTGTGCGCAGGATCCCACTGTCTTTAAGGCAAAGGACTACCGTTGGAAGTGCCAAGCTGTGCGATTGGCTCCTGTTTTTGGCAGCACTAAAACTTGTCCCTACTCGTAATCTGAATAGCTTCGCAGGGCAGAAGCCTTTCCTGGATGTTAGAAACAAAACATTTGTTTTGACTTGTGTCAGCGTGTTCAAATCCGAGTGTGATGGTGGTTTTTCTTGTCCCAGAAAGCATTTTGACCCACAATATCACATTTCACGTCCACATGATGATAACGTAGCAGTTTGGTTGAATTGCATTTGGCTGTGAATTGATGGAGTTTGACAATCATTCCCTGAAAGCACTACCAAGCAACTACCTCTCCCCTCAGACTCTGTATTGTGTCTTCATCATGATTAACTTGTGATATTGCCAGCTTCTCTCTCCATTTCCCTAAAGCCACCTTAAATTGTGATTCTGGCCACAAACTGGCATGGCGTTGCTCCTCTTTGTTTGAACTGGCATGGAAAGGGCTCCATTAATTAATTCTCTTCACCATGTCCAGTTGAAGACGTTTTTCAATTTTTAACCCCTCTGACCTGTGCTGTTTTCTCCAGGTTACGTTGGACCTAGGAACCTGCCAAGCACAGGTTTCTTTCCCTTCCTACAGACCCTTTTGTGCAACACGGACAGCAGCTGTCGGAACAAATCAGTGGATGCGCGCTCGTCAAACTCTGCCCAGAGATCCTCACATGTCAGGTACGTCTCAAGGTACAGTTGATGGGTATGGTTCACATTTAATGCTTTGTTCAGATTTGCAGGCAGGGCTCTTATTTAGTTTTGACTTGTTTTGACTCAAATCACAATGATATACGATTTCATAGGCCCATATGCTGATTGAACCAGAATCAGTCTGTCTCACCAAGTGGAACTAAGGGGCTATAGCAAGTGAGAGGAAAAGTGAATCAGAAGTCCTCAAACGCACACAATCGATTTCCACTGTATGTGTAATGTCACCATACCAACCAACTTGTTTCTCCCTACAAATATTAAATGTTAAAAATAAGTTTTTTATGATATTCTTATCTCGGATATTCGCACATTTACTCTGCAATCTGTCTGAATTATATAGCCCTGGTCAGCATCTCGTGCTGTGGTGCAAGCTCACAAACATTGACTGCTGTGTCATTGCAGCTGCAACTTCAAGTTTTCCGCAAACATTGGAAGTGCACTTACAATTATTTGTACATCTCTCAAAGGTTTCTTTTCATCCAGCCCAAAACTCTCATTGAGCTCGCAAATACATTAGAGTATCAACAACAGAAAAATGGAAAGATACAACCACAGGTTGAATTTGTTAGGATTGCGTAGTTGCGCACGAAATGTAAGTATTTACCCGGGACTTGTTTGAAGTGACTGGGAGTAACCTCAGTGAGGTCACCTGACAAATCCTTAACAATTGTTAAGCCCACACCCCAGATGAATGACTCTAAACTCCATAATCACACAATGAGGGGCAGCGTATTTGCTTTTGTTGATACTGTTGTTCTGTACCTGAGAGTGACAAAAAAGATATTAGGGAAGCATTGTGTGAGTCAAAGGATGAGGTTCGCCTCAGTGTCGCTCTGCCGGTTGAGGTGATGAGTCAAACTTAATGGAAAACATTTCAGAAATTCTAGAAGGCAAACCCCAATTGCTTATTGACACACATTGAACTTGTTCTTTCTTTGGTCAGTTATTAAGTTGTACTTGAATGTCTTAATCCTTTAAACAACTCTGACAGCACTCGGGAGAAGTTGTGTAACCTTCTCTAAAGAGTGACCTTTATTCAGGGAAAAAGTCTGTAGACTCAAGCCTGTTGTGGCAGTCATACCTTCTGCTGTGTTGTCTTTCAGCTTGTGTTTAAGTGGTATCCTGCAACACGTTTCCCGCAAGCTGAAATGTTGGTATCATGCAATATGAAAACCAGTTCGTCCCAGTCTTAACCCCTCCCAATTTAAGTCATGACCTTTATGTCAAATTATTATCTTTGGCCTTTTGTTTGTCACTGAGGGTTTCAGATAGCAAAAGTTCAAAAGAACTGGCTGGGTGAAATCCATGAGGCTGAACACACAGCTCCTCCCAGTCTAGTGTTACTGGTTTCTCGGACTTATCTTAGTCTGATCAAATTTTTTTTTTTTCATGATGAATGTATGAGGACACGTCATTGTGACGTAAACTTGTGTCTTTTGGCAGCCGCATTGTTGTCAAACAAAAAATGTTCTGTCTGCGTCTTTGTCAATAGGGCAGTCTTAACAAGTTTTGAGGGCAGTCTCTTGCCCAATTTGAAAAATAGATACAATCATCAGCACCCAGGCCCAGAAGTAGGGCATCTCCTCAGCAACCGAAAATGTTTTCTCTTGTCGTCCTCTGCGTTTTCTCCTCGTAACCTACCAACCTCAGAGGAACCTAATTTGAAAAATGCTGCTTGTTTTCCACTCGGTCACAGGCCTCCAGTTAGCGTTGGCACCATTCAGAGGTGACAGGAGCATTAGCGCCTCTACCTCAGGCTGCAAGCTTCCCCTAACTAGGAATTGAATTGCCCTGCCTGTTTATTTTCCCTCTATGGACCTGATCCTGTGTCACATATTTTTTGTGCTGCACTGGTCCTTTCCTTGTCAGTGTAAAATTTGATATCTATATTTCAGGATGACCCTCATGCCTCACAATCCCCTGCTGGACCAGTTGGTTCAGAATCCCCTCAGCCTCTCATCCTTAAGCGACACAGATCATTATCAGACGGCATTGGTGAGGCTCTTCAACAATGTTGTGGGTGAGTTAACGTCCTTGCTTCACAAAAACAAAATGCCCTTCATGCTTCCTTGTTTGAGTCACAGTGGTCTTGAAAATTGACACCAAGCAGATTCACTCTCCCAGCATACATACATACATTTCCAAAGGTTTCTTTCAAACAAAACAATAAGGAAATTCAAAACTGTTGTATTACACAACACAACACTACAAAGACAAGCTAACGGCTCAAAGCAAAGCATTTGTTGAATTTCTGTGCACCCTTAGTTTTAAAACTGTCTTTACGCATTAAAGGTCCAACTCAACAAAAGCAGGACAAGAACAACAGCCAGGCTCTGATGCAGTTCTTCAATACAACACTGCTTGTGAATCAGGTAGGTTTTGTTCAACCACAATGGGACATACAAAAGGGAGGAGAAAACCAACCGGCTGGTGTGGTTTATCACTCTTTGAGCTTGGCTATTTTATATTGTGAGATTGAGGTCTTTGTTCACTTTTGTATTAAATATATTTTGTCATAATTCCGTGCCTGTGCCTTGTTTCTGAGTGTAAATAATGAAATCAGTGTTGCGTATATGGTAGAAAACTGTTGAATGAAAACCAACCGACGCACACAGACATGGTTATAACATTTGTGAATTTTCAGAGCTGACCACCTGATCTGCTTTTTTTTTTGACTAACGCAGGATGAGCATGACATGGAGTCGGTGCACCTTTTGAAGAATCTCCTATGCAACGTGGCTATGCCCATGGCCAACAACTCCCACTTCGACAACCCCATTACCTCTGCGGTGGTCACCTTCTGCAAGTCCAATGACACTGTGCTGGAAGCATCACTCATTACCCTGAATAAAGTATGTAATCTACATTTCCTTGCTCTACATCTTGCCTCTGTGATCAGGACAGTGGTGTAGTCACACATATGATGCGATTGACTTTGGTGTTCAGATCCTGGCAGAGAGGATGGTAGCAAGACCCGACGAAATGATGCAAGCGGTTGGGGCAATGGTTTTGGCAATCGATCAGCTCCAACAGCAGACCACTGTCTGGGACAGTCTTCTGGCCATCTCTGAGTTCTCATCTGCTCACTCTCTTGACAAGATGATATGGAACATGGATCAGATACTCACCACCGTTCAGGAGTAAGAAATTATCATGACACTGTGATCATTGGCTAGAGTTGTTAAGTCAGTGTAATCATTGGCCAAAATTATTGACAGATCAGTCAGCTGGTACAAAGGATGGCATTATTTGGATTATTTTTCTCTTACATATCCCATGGACAAAATATTTCACAGTCCCCTCAACTGGGGACCCTCAGCTCATTATTATTATCAAGTTGTCTTGGCTCATAACTGCTGTTCTTTGAACAACAATTTTAAAATCAGATATGGTCATAAATACCCAGGCTCAGTTGGACCTCCTCACAGTAACTGAAAGCCTTGTCTCTTTCTCTTGTGTCAAGTGCACTGCATTATATGCAGCACAAGTATCCTGAGATCAGTGATCTCGTCTCGCCGCTCAATGCAATCCTTGCTGCAGCCACAAAAATAACCACCTACATGGAAAATTGGCCAGGCAGAGGTAACAGCACCAGTCCTTTTGTATTTTTCAGTCATATGAAGTTGTATTTGTTGTATTCAATCTCTCCAAAATGTATCATGTTGATTAAGACAGACCTGCAGTCTCATGCTACCCATATTGTGCCACTATGACATTCTGATAAACAAGATATGCTGGGGGCCATAACAGAACAGAATGCAGTCAGTCAAGTTCTTCAATATCAGACAGTCTGTTGCAGCACTTGACCATGTAATTTCATTGTATCCAGATGTTTCTATCAGCCTTGGAGACATTGTCACATTGCAGAATGACTCTCTGAGTGAAGGTGTGAAAAAGGTTCTACAGCAGGTCACCATTCCACTAGACAAGGTATATGTAACCTCAGACTGTTTAACACCATCACTTCCCTGTTTGATGACTCAGACTGATTCTCTCTTCTGGAAAACCTTTCACATATCAAGTTTACTGAAAATCTCCTATTTAATCTGCTGCTGTTACAACAGAAAAAAAGAGAAACCTCGCCCAGAAATCATTACCACTACTGAAATTATCAGAAACAAAATTCAATCATTCCAGTTAAGTGTATTGGTTCACATCAGTTATCAAAAGTTGAAAGAACGCTGAACAATCGAAGCTACCTATGTTCAAAATTCCTTTGAACCACTTTTGTTGATGATTTCTGCATTCATGTGCTGCTATGTTGACTGTTTGCTCATTTAGCTTTTATGCTCAAACTGTTCTTCCAGGCAATGTTTCTGATGTTAGATTCAGACATCGTGCGAGACCACATCTGTAACACCAGCACAAATCCAATGTGGCAAAGAGTTGCATGCGCCACAGGCACCGTGGACATGCTGCTGGGCTGGATTTGCCCTGAAAAGGTGGCGAAGCAGGTAGGGTCAACAACCCAGCCACATGACACATTTGGTACAACTGAGAGGTGTACTCCAATAACAGCTCCCTCGCCAACACCTTTCTCTGCTCTCCCTCCTCCCCCAACTGCCACATTACCCTCGCACATAATGAGACTCTAAGGTACATCTAACCCTCAGCGTGTGATCATAAGAGACATGTTGTCCACAGCAACAAGCCCCGACCCCCGACTGCCGATCATGCTGGGGCTCCCAGATCACTTCACAATATCCAATTAGCGCTGACAACAAATTATAAACACACTAACACTGCTATTTCTGCTTAGTCACCTAGAGAAGCAATCAGAGGATGAATTGACGCCTGCAGTTTTAAACAGATGTTCACATGTCAGAAAACCCACACGATTCACTGAGCATACTCAACAAACTTAATGCATGTATTTCCATTGATATTTTCTGATTTATGTTTGAATCTAGTCATTGGAATTCAGTGTTTTTTAGATTATCATGGTAGCCATTTTTGTGGCAACAAAGAGCGGTAATGCCAGGTTAACAGGTTGTCAAGTACATGGGCAAAGTGTTGTCAGGTTACATTCCTCAGGCAGCTGTCAAGATGACAAATCATTCAGAGCAATCATTCGAACACAGTGGAAAGAATTGTGTTTGCAATTACCAAGGGTATTATACAGATGTTATTTCTATGTAGCGTTCTTGTCACTGTATTCTACAGGTACCTTCCTATGTAACCAAGTACACTCAGTAACTGGTGAATTATTTGTGTGGCATCATGTGAATTAAGTGTTTTTATTCATATAGAATGTACGAGTATGATATATTTATAAAGTGGACAGAATAATGACACATTGAAGAGTTGAACACTATTTTTGTGGAAAACAAAACCATTTCCTCACCTCCCTGCTCTCCCCCTGCTTGTTAGGCCCTGCTGGCATGGAGTAAGCACGTGGCGTTGCAAGACTTGGCCATGCTCAAAGGACTTCTGTACAGTCTGATGGGAACGTTTGACAGTCAGGGATCAACGGGCTCTGATGCCACCAGGGTCCGGCGCACTGCTGATGTTCTACCACAAACCGTGGAGGAGGATCTGTAAGGAGATAGTTTTTGCAGTCTGTATTTTTGTGTTTGTATTTTACAGCATTTTATGGTTCCAACAAAGGAATATAAAGACAAACATACAAGTAAAGAATAGGATATTCACAACCTTTTGCCTGTGGCAACTGGTACATTATTCATCAGTCAAAAAACATTTCCTTTGATCATGCTTGGGAACTTTTCATTTATTGTGTGAAAGACATTATATATTGTCAGCCCTATAGATTGGCATAATGGTCTGTGTGTGTCTTCTCTTTGAAGCAATATGTGTATGATGTGGGTGGGGTCTGTTGCTGTTTGTTGACAGGTTTCTATCAGTCGGTAAAGTGATTTTGGAGGCTGTGAAAAATGTCCCTGAGTTGGACATGGTGATTCAGAGAGTCCTCTTGGTGGCCTATGACTCCCTGAGAGCCGGCCGGGTCCTCCTCAACACTTTTGAAGGTACAAAGGTGTCCAGTAAAATTCTATTACCCAGCAAAACCACAAATAATTATTTTCATTTTTTATTGCCCTCTACTGTTAGGAACAAACTGTGTTTAGGTAATCCATGTGTCCTCCAGAGTGTATTTATGAACATTTAAGCCACATTAGTAAATATGCAGATTAATTAGCCTGTATGTAGCTTCCCTGATAAGGCTCATGTTGTTCCATTCTCTGGTTTGCAGAAAGTATGGACCGTTTTGTCAAAGATAGTGTACTCCTCACAAGGACCATTGTCTTGTTGATGCAAGATGAGTCCAAAGTCAGCGATCTTATGAACAGTGTGATGCAGGTCATCATCCAGGTATGTTAGTGTGCTGTATTTGCAGCTGGCAAGCTGAAGTCAGTGCTATGTCATTGTCTAGCTGCATGCCTCAAACACCTTCGATCTGAATTTCCTCAGGTATAGTCAGTATGCTATGAAATAGACTTAATGATGACAATAATGTTCAACAAAGTGAGAAATGTTGTTGAAATTGCATGACATAACGCTGCATATATTTGCATTTTGTATCAAAACCCTATTATTTACGTGTTTTCTTTTTGTGACACTGTGCTTAGTGGGAAGAATAGAAATAGGAAGTCAAAGTTAAACCCTAGAGAGACGTCCTCATGAACAGTGAAGCGGAGAATGGCAAGTCCATGGCAATTTATGTTCTTTGCTTGATTCTAG
>OMPJ01045483.1:0-12681 GCA_900312935.1 Carapus acus
ATCCGTCCTCAGCCCCCTCCTTGCCTCGCTCTTCAAACACGACTGGTCCCTCATACACCCCACAAACACCATCATCAAGTTCGCAGGACTGATGAAGAACAACGATGAGTCAGCCTACGGGGGGAGGTTAAGCATTTGACTGAGAGGTGCCTACAAAACAACCTGGACCCCAACACATCCAAGACCAAAGAAGTGATCGTGGACTACAGGAATTCTATGTCCATGCTCCCCACTGTCTCTATTTGGGAAGAGGAGGTGGAGAGAGAGGAGAGCTTCAAGTTCCTCAGAGTTCACATATTAGCTGACCTGACTTGGACCACCCACATATCTGCCCAGCTGAAGAAAGCCCACCACAGACTTAACTTTCTGAGGAATCTCAGACAGTCCACCTCCCTTGCCCCCTGCTGGCGAACTTCTACTGTTCATCCATAGAGTCCATCCTGACCTACTGCTGCACGTCGTGGTCCACCACCTGCACTGCAAAGGACCAAAGGGACCTGCAGTGTGTGCTGAGAACAGCGGAGAAGATCATAGGGACCACACGGCCACTTCCAGAGACATTTTCACTGCCCGACTCCACAGGAAGCCAGAAACATCAGCTTGGACCCCACACAACCCAGACATGCCCTGCTCTCTCCACACCCTTTTGGAAAGAGATACTGCAGTCTCAAATCCAGAACAATAAGACTGAACAATAGCTTTGACCACTTTGCCGTCAGAGCCATCACCCCATCCCATCCCAATGCTGACTGACACCACTCCCACACACACACAAACACACACACACAACCATCCCTTTCACTACTGCAATAGTCACTTTGCGTACATACTGTAGTCACTTTACACTGCAGTTTTGTGTGGCTCTTTTTAATGTACACTGCAGTTTTATGCAATCTTTTGTTCTTTTTACTTACCATGTTACATGCTATTACTGTTGCTATTGCTATAATGTGGATCTGCTAAACTTATTTTTACAATGATGTTGGAAACACTGTCATAGAGACAATAAAGGATTCTTGTTCTTATTGACCCTCCACGAGAAGCTGAGTTGTGTGAGCAGGAAAGAGATGTACCTGTAGTTGGAATGCAGAGTTTTCATCTGCTGCACATACAAGACACCTTCTTGTAAAAGATCAGGTCGGTTGAAGCACCAGAATAAAACAGAAAACTAGGGGTTGTGTAAGGAATCAGGAATCTTTTATTGTCATTATGGCAATTTACATTGTGTAATGAAATTTAAGGTGTTGAGTTCTGGTGCAAAAAGGTATAAAAAAGAGAAGAAAAAAGAAAAAAGAGAAATCTATGTACAGAGGAAATATACCTGTATACACGAAGGATATACAGTAAAGACAGTATAAATAGTAGCAGCAGTCAGTGGCGGAACAAATAAGTGCCAGGCCAGAGGCGATGCACATGACCGGGCCCTTTTAAGTAATGTTCTCAAAAATTGTCGGGGGTGGGGTGGGGGTGCGTTTGCGTATTTCTGCGGTTGTCTGTGAGTGGTCAATGGGGTCGGGGAATGCTGCCCCCCCACGCCCTCTTATTATGTTCCGCCCCTAACAACTGTATCAATAGTAGCAGCGATGATGGGGTGAGAGGGATTAACCGTAGTGTTCTGATCATGCATGTAATATTGCATTGTGTTTTTTTTTAAATTAATTAATTTATTTATTTCACACAAGACCCGTTGCTTAGTCCCACTGGCTGACTTATGGCTGCTGTGTCAAAGCTGTTCCAAAGTCTGGTGGTCCTTGTTTTTATTGCTCTGAAACACCTGCCTGACCAATTGGTGTGAAGGGTCCTGCGGCAACTCAGCTTGCCACGGCAGCCAAGGCACTTTCCTCTGCATTAACTGAGATGCCTCTCACTTGCCACAGCATTTACTGACGCGCCACTCACTGGCCACGGCATTTATTGTCTTGCCACTCACTTTCCATTTACCGACTTGCCTGCCACGGCATTTACCGACTGTCCCAAATGTAACATGGATTTAAATCAGATCCTTATCATTTACTTATTTTCCAGACATGCAGAAACAAAAACAAGGGACACAAAAAGCTCAGAAGAGGTAAGATATCGCACAATCTCTCTATCTCTCTCTCCCTCTGTCTGTCTGTCTGTCTGTCTGTCTGTCTGTCTCTCTCTCTTCATGTAAAACTAGTTGCTAAGGCTATGAATTTCATATTAAAGCAGTGATAGTGTCTTGAAGACACACAAAAAAATGGGTTGTTCTGAGTACTACATTGCTTGCTATGAGCCCATAGAAGTCGGTTGCAGGGGTTTTGCAGGACGCTCCCTCTGCAAGGTCCTGGGCCGGCTGGGTGTGACAGGGGTGGCCAAGAAGAGGGCCATTCGTTCTGCGAGCGAAGCCGCAGAGAAAGCCACTAGATGGCTGTGGATTAAGAGGGCGGATCCGTGGGCTGCTACTGGGACGCAAGTCGGGGCCTGATCACCCCCGACTGGGTCGCCTGGGTGAGGGTGTCTGTTGCAAAACCCGAAACACCCTATGACCCCAGGAAACAACACTGATGATGCGTCCTAGTGCATCCAGGAGATGTTTCTTCCAGAGTCAATAATATTATATGTAATATACTGTATAACTGCAGCAAAGTTGCTCTGGTTTAAAGGCTCTGCCATCGTTTAGTGCAGTGGTCCCCATCCATTATTGAGCCACGGACCGGTTTCATATCAGAGGATATTTTCACGGATTGGTCAAGTGTTTATAGGGATCGTTAGCGAAAGTGAGGTATGCGGTTGCTTGTGTCATGGTTCCCCTGGTAACGGTGCGAGATGTGTGTGATTCTCCCACGGAAAAGTGTTGTAGCGTGGCAGAATTTGTCGTCAAAGGTGCTTGTTCTCATGGAAAATTATCCTTGTTTTTGCCCGCACAGTTGTGGAGAGCTCGGAGGGAAACAAAGTGCCGGCTCGCAGGCTAAAGAAGCCCTTTGTCGCTGTGTATTTACCCGGCCGGCTTGTGACTGCTGAACGCGCTTGCTTGGCAAGCTAGCAGCTAGCTGGTTCCATACTGAGATTCGGGACCAGAGGCAGATATGAATTAAGATATGTGAGCGAGGCAAGCACATGGCATACGTCCATGGCGAGTCGTGAACAGATGTGACGGAGAGAATCCGGTCTTATTCCAAAATCGTTCAGAATCAGATCATACATAAAGCGGATAGATCCTGAGGGAAGTATCGTCTCCCTGCGACCCGGTACCTATTGACCCACGGACCGGTACCAGTCCACGGCCCTGAGGTTGGGGACCACTGGTTTAGTGGACTTCATGTGCTCAGAGGCGACATCTAATGGTGAAAGTTGCACACAACGTTCATAATTAAGACTACATTGGGTTATCATTATTTATATTTATGAACCTTGATAGACAGCTGTAACTTACATATTGAAACATCTAGTATGTCATACATGTTTGAAGTTCAAGTTTTTGATACAGACTTTAAAAATTAGAAATGATTTACCGTTTCAGTATAGGTAGCCTACACAAAACACTTAACAGCAGGAAATAATGCTTATTTTTATGAGTAAGAGAAACAATCAGAAAATCTGGAACTGCACAAATGTTGATAGAAAGACTGTTTGGTTTGCTAAAGCTCAAGAATATAAAATCATTATTTTGGAAGGAGACAAATATGTAGTCCTTGAACACACTTTCTTTTTCTTTTTCTTTTCTGCAGGAAAATATTCCTCTGAGAGACTGTCTGCATACTGCTGACTGCTGTAAAAGAGAACAATTTGAAGGAAGACTAAATCTTTCTGCTGTCCTTTCAAGGCAGAAAACCGAACAAGATGAGCTGCTGGAGCAACTACAAAAATGGGAAAATGAAAATAAAGAGGATTCTCACACTAAAGAGTTGACATTTCAGTTTTAAAAACAAAAAGACTACGACAAATTCTGTACAGAGATGGTGGCCAGAAGAGCAATCAAACTTTTTGCAAAGTTTGAGAAAGCGGATACGTAATGAAAAACAGTGGGCTACACAAAGCTTAATAGTGTCCTCATTGCTGTGGTGTTGAGACCAGCAGATGGAACGGGGGGATAAAACACGAATAACAAGGGGTGGATAACTTACTCGCACTCATTACAAGCCTGTGCCTCATGTCAGCATCGGGTATCACGGCTAAATATGCGCAAATCCAACTGCCAGAGGAATCCTATTTGTTGTTGTCTGTGAAATAATAGATATTATATCCTGATAGCCCATATTCAATTCAATTCAATTTAATTTGTATAGCGCCAAATCATAACAGGAGTTATCTCAAGGCGCTTCACAGGATGGAGCAGGTAGTTCTCCTCAGCATGTAAACAGTCAGGGGCTATGGGATAGACACACAGACACCCAACACATCCCCCATTAGTGACAGTGGCGAGGAGAAACCTCCCCTCAATGGAGGAAACCTTGGGAAGGCCAGGCTACAGGTGGGCGGTTAACTGCCTGACCAGTTGGATTGGGAGAGAGAGGGAAGGAGAGAGAGATAGAGAGGCAGAGAGACAGATACAGGTGTAAGGATGCACAGGTGTAGGGATGCACGGCAGCAGGAGCAGGACCCAGATGTTCGGAGGTCTGTCATCACTGGTGGTGTTCTTCTTGCCGGCTACGGGGTAACAAAGCATAAAACAACACTTTGGGGAAGAAGCCCAATTAGTAACATGCATTTACCTGACAAGGATGCAGGAAAGGGTGGATGGGTGCAAGTGAAGCGGAGAGGGAGAGGATATTGAGGATGAGGAAGAGGGGGAGAGGAGAGCTCAGTGTGTCATGTTTCTAGTCGCACAGTTTTGTCGAACTATAGGCTTTATTGAAAAGGAAAGATTGTAGCCCACTCTTAAAAGTAGTGAGGGTATCCGCCCCCCGGACTGAAGCAGGAAGATGGTTCCACAGGACAGGAGCCTGATAGCTACAAATAGCCTAAAATATGGGCTGATTAGAGGCAGCTGATAAGGCCGATATGCTATAACAAGACAGGCAGAGAGAGAGAGAGAGAGATTATCAAAATCAAAACTAATGGGCTATCATGTGGCAACTGACGGCGGCTGCCGACAGCTGCTGGAGCCGCACTAAATGAGTGGCAGGATAGAGAGATCGAGAGGCTGGAGAAGTTGAGGCGTTCTCAAATTAAACAAATAGACCTTGACAATTGGTGCTCTGATAACGATAAATTAGGCTATTTTGTGACATCATTGTTATTTTATTAAACACATCAGTAAAAAACAAAACAAAACACAAAAATAAGGACAACCCCCTGCCCCCCAAATTTATCCGAATAAGCTACATATAAATAGAATAAATAAAAGTGATTGGCAAGTCGGTAAATGCAGTGGCGAATGAGTGGCAAGTTCGTAAATCCCATGGAAAGCTGAGATGCCAACGGAAGTTGCCACAGTAAACAGAGGCAGATGCCATGGCATCATGGTAAATGCCGTGGAAAGTGCCTCAGCTCGCAAGCTGAGATGCAGGACAGAACACTTTACAGAAAATGTTTAAAAATCCGGTCAGTGTTAAGCATTTACATTTGAGCATTTACAATTACTCCAGTTAGCTTAAACATTCCCACCCCATCAGCGCTATTTCTATCATATTGGTATTTATACGGATATTCATAATGTTTATACAGATATCTATATGTACATATAGTGTGATTATATTTTTCTGTATATAGAAACTCCTTTTCTTCTTTTCTCTACTCATAGTATTTGCACCGGAATGCAGCACCTTAGTTTCATGACATAATTCAATTGCTGTAATGACAAAAAAAGATTCCTGATTCCTGAAAGATACGCCCCGCCCCCTCCCCCTCGTGGACAACTCACGAATGACCGCAGAGGGGGGACCGGTCATGTGCCCCACGTCGCCGGCCCGGCACTGACTTGTTCAGCCACTGCTGAGATGCCATCGGAAGTTGCCACTCAGCTTGCTACCGGAAGTGCCACAACTAGATGCCGCTGCCACGGTTTGCGCTTGCTGCCACTCTTACTGGGTGCGCCCCTAGGTGGCGTTGTTCTGGCAGCTCTCAATTAATTCGCGTAATACCCCCCCCCAACCCCCCGCCACACATCATCACGCATTTACATCAGCAGTTCCATTGGAGGCGGTATCGCCAGAAACGAGCGTCAACGTGTACGATCATGGAGAAAATCCATCTCAGCCAATTTCGGAACTCCGCAGACTTTTACTAACGGAAACATACAGAGCTTCTGTACGCCAGTGGAGGTCAGCACGTTGCTAGGTTAGTATAAGAGCATTGTTTCCCGTAACCGGGTTAAGTCGTTCCTCGCCTCCTTGAAATGCCAGATTTACCTGCCTTTTGTTGCAATGTCATGTGACACAGCAAAGACCCTCATCCCAGCTGTCCTCTTGTGACGTAGTGGAACTGTTAGAGGTCTTAGTATTATCCTACATATTTAGTTACAGATCTTTACCAAATCCTTTTTTCGGCGAGCTGTTTGGAAAACAATCTGGACTTTAACCGTGCGAGTGAAGCATGATATCCATTTGAGATCTTTGAAGAAAATCCCAACACAATCCCGGAAGTGGAGGTGGATCATGTCGTCCGGCCTCTTCGATCTCTTAACCACTCCAAGAAGTCTTCAATAATCTCTATGAGTCTATGAGTTTTAGTTGTTACTTGCGGTAATGACTTGTACTATTCCGACACAGGATAAACCACACATTTGAGGGTAATGGTTATAATTGCCATTATTACAAACAATCTGTGTATCTCTGTGTCTGCGTTGCTCGTGATTGGCAATAGAAACTGGATTTTAATCACTTGTTTGTTTATTCATAAGTTCAGATGGAGGGTCATGGTGAATCTTCCGCCGAGGACCAAGCTGGGGCACGCTGTGGAGACTCCGTAGAAGCAAATTCACATATACAGAGGCTGCCGTTCTTTAAAGCTCATAAGAGAAGATGGTTTGTTCTGCTGGTTCTCTGCTTATTGAACTGCTCAAACTCCACCGTAAGTAAGGTTACTTTGGTCAGTATTATTTACGGAGATCTGAAATGGAAATGAATTGACACTGGCCTCAGACGTTAACGTGGACGGGAATGTCCAGTGAGCCAATCGGAGGGTCAAAGGCGGGTAACGTTACGGAAAAATATACAGTATTGTCTATCGCACGCAATCGTTAAAGACTGTAGTTGAAAGTTGCCGGGCGCAGCAGAAACCACCTGCAGACTGATAATTTCCATCACAACGTACGTCGTAGTATAGAGCTTTACTGTCGGAGCCTGAAATATAATTCATAAAGATATTGACAGTTACCAGCGAATTGATCAGTTAGTGGCACATTGCTTTGTAGTGCAATCACTGGAAAATGACATGAATATTCAACATGTATGGTAAAAATAATAAACAGAAGAATTCACTGATAAATTCAATACATAATTGAATCATATGCAGCCTTAAAGAGTCAGTTAGGATTAACTATATGTATATTTATGTAAATTAGGTCTTGTCAAGGTTTTAGAGAACAGCAACAGCATTTTAGATTTTTAAGTTGATCATTAAATAGTGTTTGACCTCTCCGTCTCAAGCTATAAATAGATGAAGCAATTTGACAAATGTTTGTCAGATGCTAATATTGTTCAGCAAATGCTTGTACCACAGTTTTGATCACTGAAAATGCAGATGTGACTATTGGGTAAGGGTGAAGTCAGCCTCTTTGACTGTGGAGTTAATTCTCTTGACTTTCGGGCTATATGTGCACATTCTTTACGCTCATCATGCCAGCCTATACGGTCTCAAAGTTGTCAAGTTCTGTAGAAAATGCAAAATCTATGAGTTGTGCAAAATTGAGACATGTGAGTAATGGAGAAATTGCCTATTAACTTGTTTCATGTGCAGGTTTTGGCACATCCCTAGTCACAAACACATGCACACCTCACATGACCCCTATTTACTTATGAATCCCATAGTCACATTTTTGTTTCACTATTGCTTTGTCCACTGGTCCCTGGTAATTTGCCTAGTGTGATTACGTCCCTGCATGATATGAACGTTTTGCCTGGTAATGCATTGTTATGTCTCGACGCAACCGTTTGACTGAGGGAAAGAAAAGCAGATTTTTTGCATTTGTTTATCAGTAATGTATGTAATGTCAGGTGACACTGAGATTGAATGCACAAATGATGATAAAAGAAACTAAATATGATTTATACTACAGAGTGAAAGTAGGATTATTTAATTGTAAATGTCTGTAGAAGAATCACCTTATGTTATTATAACACTGTCTCAGTATATTGTTGTTCTGTTTTTAGCAGAAAATTACCGTCGCTCATACTCTATTTTGCTGGACAATGCCATTTCATCCATCTCTGATATAGATGTGCCACTCTTACACCACCTTTTATGTTTCACAAGATATGGCTAACCTTTGCACCAGTCACCAATCAGTCTGCTCACTACTTGGATGCCACTGTGGCGCAAATCAACTGGTTGTCGATGGTGTATATGGTTGTAGCCATACCACTAAGCTTTGGGACTACATGGATGCTGGATACCCTTGGGCTACGGATCACGGTAAAAGCAGCAACCACAAAACACATCAGTGGCCTTAAGTTTTAACACTGACATTGCGCGAGATCGAACCCTAAATTAATGATTGATTACACCATCCCGTGAAGCTGCACAGCCATGAATCAGTTGCAGTTTGAGATTCTATTTCACATAATTATTTTTATTGTTTGGCTACAGTGTCCAAGTTATCAGAAGCATTCAGTCACTGTAGTCATGATCTTGCGCAGATGATTACAGTGAGTTTCAAAAATTTGTTCAGCTGCTTTTGGTTCAAAATCAAGCCGTAAGTGGTTTTCAGAGAACTGTAAGTCTCAAGGAGAATAGCCTGCTTAAAGGCAATCCTGATTGTGACCAAAGCAATGTGAAATATTGCATTGTCTCTGCATTCTGTTTTATCTGTTTAAGAGGAATCTTAACTGTTATCATTGCAGCTGATTTTGGGGTCCTGGCTGAATATGTTGGGAGCCCTTTTGCGCTTTGTTGGCTCTCTGAGATACTTTGGTTTCCCCAGCACATATGCAATAGTAATGGTGGGTCAGACTGTTGGTGGTCTGGCACAGCCTCTCATCTTCTTCACCCCAACAAAGCTGGCAGCACTATGGTTCCCTGACCACCAGAGAGCCATGGCAAACATGGTTGCCTCGATGTGTGAGTGACTTGAACAATGTATTGTAAATGTACAGTATAATCATGCATATTTTATTAGATATAACTTTAAAACCATCTGTGAATCATTTTATAGAAATAAATACACAAAACATGAATAACTTCAATCCCAGAAGGGAAACTATGAAACATACAATTTGGCACACCACCTTTGTCACGTTACAAATTTTACCTCCTGGATGACTAGATTAATGGATCAAGTTAGCACTCACTCCGCTAACTATCAGCATTAGCATCAGCTTCAGCCTGTTTAGCAGCTGGCTGCTTCTTCCAAAGTGCAGGACCAACAGACTTGAATTTTATTATTATTTTATCATTATCATTATTATTATGATTTCACTTGCCATCAAACTGTTCAGCTACTCATTTGGGGTGACTGCAGCTAATTTTATAGTAATTTAACAGGATGACAGAGCTGGCAGCTGATATGCTGCAGTCCCCAATGCTGTTACTAACACAGTTGTAATGGTATTTGTACTTATCCAACTTGCACCACTGATGCTTGTGCCACGCATAGTTCTTATTAGTTGCACATATTTTTGTGTGTTGTTCAATTGGGTTTTTTGTCATTTATTACACAGTGTTTACAAGATTGCTTAGTTAAAAACAAAGTTCAAAGAAAAGGCACGTGAAAAGAAAAATTTAGATTTTAGGACCCTCTGTTGATTTCTAGTCCCTTCAAGGTTGCCAGTCGCCTTCGAATTATCAACTGAAACACCCACTGCCTTAATGTTCTCCTTAACTATATCCATAAACCCTCTATGTGGTCTTCCTCCTTACCTCCCAACTATCAGCTCCATCATCATCATCCTCTGTCCAATGTTTCCACTCCTCTCCTTCCACCAATCCATCTCAATCTTGCCTCTCTTACCTTAACCCCAAATTGTTCTACCATAGTTGCCTGACTGATGATCTAATTTCATCCTGTTTGACCTGGTTTTCAATTGCCTGAACTAACTCCAACATGAACTCTTGACAACACTCCTCAGTCCTCGAAATTGAAAACTGAAATTACTCTGCCTTCTTTTTCTTCCCCTTTCCATTAACTAAGGTCACTTACACACCAGCAATCGATGCAGCCTTGCTCTACTCTCCCCTGACATGGCCTTACAACCTCAAATCTCTTTGGTTGCATCTTCTGGACAGGATACTATCCACTTGTGTGCACCTTCCCCTGCTCCTTTCTACACCCTCTAAGAATACTTTCTATAAGCTCACTCAACTTACTCCAGAAATCCAGTTTCTCTACAAACATGCATTCAGTGGTGGGGCATACACGCCGACAACATTCAACATTACCCTTTTAAGTTCTTATATTTACAATTCTAGGAGAGAGACACTATCTCCAACAAAAACCTTAATTTATTCTTCTCTTATCCACACAGCTAATCCTTTGGGTGTCCTCCTCACTGGCATCATCTCTCCCATGGTTGTAAAACAGTATAACCAGGTCTCTTTCCTGGTAAGAGGTACTTGATGGTACTAAAAATAAAACACAAGTACATAAATGGGTGTATACATAGATGTATTTATACTGTATGCAGATTGATTGATTGATTGGCTGCTCATTATCCTGCAAATGTGGGTGCTCACGAGACCAGCCCAGTCAAGTGACCTCAGCTGTCTCTGTTTAAGATGATAAAATTATCTAGTTTTAAGTTACAGTTAACATTGTGCCTGAACACTATGGCTTTGATAATTGGACCAAACGAATAAAAAACACTTTATCAGTGATAGTTCAGTAGATGTCACATCTGAGTTGTTTACTGCATTTTCTGTTTTACAAGTCAAACGTTTTCTCACAGGTAGGCTAGGGGTGGGACTTACACTCAGTTGCAACATTTTTTGTGATATTATTAAAATAAGTCATTTCACATGTTCATGGTCATACTGACAACTGCATGATGGCACTGTAGGCTTGTGTATCTACTACTCCTGTAAAACCAAAATTTAAACAATATGGTAACTTCAGTGCCACCTCCTCTTCTGTGCAGAAGAAGAGATGGCGCTTCAACTACCTCCGTAGTTGGTGGAGTTGTTCAGAATTCAATGAATTTAGTGTTTTGGAGTGATCTTGACAGTTTGGTAAACTTGTTAGCTTGTTTTTTTTATCTCAATGATTGTTAACATGGCAGACATGTATCCATTTCGTTGTCTATGCTTCATGTCTCTGAATAACCATCAATGTGCTGCTCTAGCATGCTACGGTAGAGTGCCACGATAGCGTGATGTACATCTATTCGGCCTGTTTTCCTCTATTCTGATATTATTACTTGCCTTTAAAGTTGAAATGTCTGTACTTGGTCCTGGATTTTGTCAAATAAATTTCCCCATAGAATGCAACCTAGTCCTGTGCGATTTATAGTATGGCAAATATTGTAGTTGTCCTCATTCACCATGATGATTCAAACTCATAATTGCAAAATGTGTTTTTTCCCTGATCTATTAGTTGCTTACCTATGCAATCCCAGCATCCATCACCTGTCTCCTTGCAACAGTGGGGATTCGGAACAGTGTCCCTCCTACACCGCCATCAGCCAGTGCAGAGTCCTCTGGTTCTGAGCCCTTCTTAATAGGGATGAAATTGGTGAGGACACAAAAGACACAAGATGAGCAATACATGTTTATGCACAAATATGTTATAAAGTACGTATGTGTGTATATGTATATATATGTACACATGTGTGTGTATATGTATAGTGGGGCTAAAAAGTATTAAGTCAGCCACTGATTTTTCAAGATCTCCTACTTAGAAAGAGACCTGTTATTTTCATCCGAGATACACTTCACCTATAAGAGACCAAATGAGATCAAAATCCAGGAAATCACATCATAGGATTTTTGATGAAGTCATTTGTAAATGATGGTGGAAAATAAGTATTTGGTCAATTACAAAAGTTCACCTCAATACTTCGTAACATAAATTTTGTTGGCAATGACAATGGGACAAATGTTTCCTGTAAGTCGTTTGCACACACTGTCGCTGGTATTTTGTCCCATTCCTCCATGCATATCTGCTTGTCGGAGTGTCGGAGGTTGATCGAAGAGGGATATTTGTGTCCGTATGAATACGTGCAGGAATGTGCATATCCTGTACGTCTTTGTGTGCCTATTTTCCACCACATAATCCCCCCATCATCTGAAGGCTGATGACCTAAAATTTGTATCGCTGCTTTTATGCCATCATGATATTGTGATAATATGTTGGTGAATAATGTGTCAACACTTGGTTACAGTTGGATACTGAAAATAAGTCCTGTAAATGCAAACATGGGTTATGGAAACAGTGCGTACATCAGATTTACAGTTCACCATGTTTGAGAGCGAAAAACCTGTTCGGCTGTTTTCACATTTTGACAGGAAAACTACCCCATATCCCTCTCCTGCAGCGGATGCCCTACTTAGCGGACACACAATGAACTGGTTAAAACTGAAAACCAAAAACACATTAAGTCATATGTGTCGACTTGTACTGATAAG
>OMPJ01045483.1:19365-41310 GCA_900312935.1 Carapus acus
GGAAACAGTGCGTACATCAGATTTACAGTTCACCATGTTTGAGAGCGAAAAACCTGTTCGGCTGTTTTCACATTTTGACAGGAAAACTACCCCATATCCCTCTCCTGCAGCGGATGCCCTACTTAGCGGACACACAATGAACTGGTTAAAACTGAAAACCAAAAACACATTAAGTCATATGTGTCGACTTGTACTGATAAGGTGTGATAATGATATTGTGTCATGTATTACTGAGTGACATATAATGATAGTGTGTTGTGCATTGTGTGTGATCTGGGTGCTACTTCAGTCTGTATATACGTGGTGATATAGGGGAGTGTAGTGTGTTGTTGTGTGAAGTCCTCATCTTCAGGCTCCATCCTTTGTGGCATTTAAGTTTATTCATCCATCAATCCTTGTCTCAAGGTTTCAAGCTTAAGGTCGTCCTTGCAGCAGTTTATGTTGCAGTTTAGGCATGTGCACCAAAGTTCTCCTCCACTTCCTGGAAAAGGTACATCTCTGCCATCTGCTTCGGTGGCATTCATTTCACCAGTTGAGCCATTTGAAATCCACTCACGAGAGTCATCTGTCTGCTTACCATCATCACAAATTGCCTTCTTAGGATGGGCAGGCACTCATTGCACTTATTGCTGCTCTTACAAGCACGGATGCCCACTTTCCAAACTTTGATGTCAGCCAGTCCATCGAAAATGTGTTCTATCCAGCATTCCTCCTTTTGCTCCTGCCCAAGCTTCTGAGGTTTAATCATGGCAACTGAAAATGATCCCTCTGCTGCTGTATGGTTAGGAATATGTGTGCAGCAATGTCCCTGGAACACTTCACATACTCCTCCCTTGTCCGCCAAGAGCCAGTTCAATGCTTATCTATTTTGCCATGACATTTCGCTTGTTGCGTGAAGTTGTTCACCTATTGCTCTGTGAATTTCTGCTGGGAAGTTATGAAATCTCTGCTGATTGTAATTCACAGGGGTCAAACTCAAGGCCCGGGGGCCAAATGCGGCCCGCAGCATCATTTTATGTGGTCCGCGAGCTCTTAAGTAACTATTTCAATATACCACCTGTGTCAAATTCAAGGCCCACAGGCCGAATGGAGCTCGATGCATTTCAACATAAGAGTCCCTCATTTAACATGCATTGACTCAAAAACTACATCTCCTAAATTGCAAGTGGATCATGTTAATGGTTAAGTGACGGCAGCTGTGCCATGAGCAGATACACACTTTTCAAAATGCCAGTTTATCAAGAAGGGAAGAAGGGAACCAGGTTGTTGACTCGTTGATTCATTGTTATCTTATTAAACGGGTTTCTTTTCCTGATGCAATACAAGGATCTGTGATAGAATAATAGCAAAGCCGTGACATATTTTGACATCTATTCAAATGGGATATTTATACGTTGAATAAGTAAAAAAATTGGTAATATTAGAGATTTCTAAATGAGTTGTGACATTTGACATTAAATTACATCTATACTTCCTGTAATTGCCATTGACATCTGACCCCTTGGGGGCCATGCTCATGTGGCCCTCGGTGAAAATGAATTCGACACACCTGATGTAGTTGATCCAAACAACATTTTTGTTAAATGTTACCCATGGGAATATGGATTCTAACCCTGCTTTTACCTCATCTTGGGCTTTAAATTCATCTGGAATTCCTGTGGGCACCCCTATACTATTTATGTAGACATCCTCCCTATCTGTGTATAGTCTCTTATGCCTATTGAGTTTCCCTGCTACTTGCATGAAGTCAATTATTTATTAATTTAGTATTTTTTGTCACTCATTTCAGAATGTGAAACCCATATATTATATAGATTCACATATTCATGGAAGAGTGAGTGTTTTTGAGGTTTGCGTGTGTCTGTAAAAACTAAGCAGGCTGTTGTTAATAACAGAATAATTTTGCAATATCTTGTTCATCCTACATCACAGTGGGTGGGGGTAATTCAAGAAAAGTTAGCCTGTTTTTTTTAACATCTAAACCATATTGCATCCAACATCTTAATCTGAACATTTTGACATTAACATCTGAATAAAACATCTGGCTCTTTTAACAACCTGTTTAACAGTGGCAAAGCCACTACAAACATGCTGCTTTTCATATTTTCCTTAAGTGAGTTACTAATCTATGAAATTTGACAGCGAGGAATTATCAGACATGCCTCTGCAATGGACCTCTAACTAAACAAAACATCAGTGGAAACAGTTGAGCTTTTCTCACGGTTTTCTAAGACTATCTATTTCTCACAAGCCGCGCTCTCTGGCTGTCTGGGTTCACTCTCACTATCCTCCCCGGAGTCACTCACACCCACACGCATTGCCCTGTTCAGTCCCCCATTCACCGAGCAACCGCACTGGAAGCGTCTTGATTTTTCCAGTCTGGGTTAGGGCATCATCACCAGCCAAGAGCTAATCTGTATTTGTCACGCAAATTATCGTTGAATGGCTTGTTGACGATCAGATCCAACACCTGAGGTTGGCTTGTTATCCCGCCTGGAATGATCAATTGGTCTCTGTTTATCTTGCATAGTGTTTTTTTTCACAGGGTTGGTAAAGTGTGAGCAGAATCAATGTATGGTTTTTAGCTCTCACAAACTTGCCTGTCGATTTCTTGGAGTCTGCCATTTTTTGGGCTTCAAAATGCTTTCTGAGTGTTGGACTTGTTAAGGTTTTCTTTCTGAGCACGCCATCTTCGCACATCACATTCTGTGACCATGTATTGTTTGGCCACTTGAACATCGTTCAATGCCTCGGTAGCATTCAACAGCAATAATCTTAAAGTTCATCATAACTTTTTCTGACTGACTTGTTCCCTTGTGCAGCTGTCAAGCTGAGCCTTTCTGGTATGTTGCTTCTCTTTGCCACTTTACACATGAGCTGACATTCACTGCACTTAATCCCCAAAAACAAGACAAACCCACTTTTCAAAGACGATATCTGGGGTTAAAACATTGTCTTATATTCAGAACAATATGATACATTGTGTGCAAAGTATCGGTACACATCTTGCACCTCTGTGATATCCTCAGTATTTTGGCAAAGTGCATTCACATGTGGACATGTGATCGGTGCCAGCTCCAAATGAGGTAGTTCTGTGCTTTACAAGATATCTGTAACGAGAAGGGTTATTGTCACAGTGGTCATCCCTGCTATGTCTGTATTTTCTTCCTAGATACTGAGGAACAGACCCTACCTTATCCTGCTGCTGTGCTTTGGCGCAGGCATTGGTATCATCTCCTGCTTTTTGACACTGCTGGAGCAAATCCTCTGTGTGAAAGGATACAACAATGTAAGCATTCACTGCTTTTCAATCAGAATGATCTCCTTCAGTGTACAATCTTGTACCAAGTATTTCACATGATTACACTAAGTTACAAGAAACACTTTGTTCTGCAGGACTTTGCAGGGTTGTGCAGTGTTCTCTTCATTGCAAGTGGCATAGTGGGTGCCGGACTGCTCGGTCTCTACGTTGACAGGACAAAGAAATTCATTGAAGCAGTCAAGATCAATCTGAGTTTGACTGCTTTGGCATGCATTGCCTTTTCATTGGTGAGGACATAAGGGACAAAACGTACACATATCCTCAAAGCATAGTTCCCCACCAGAGGACTTTGGAACAGTGCCTGTCTGCAGATGATTTCACTTATTTTGGCGCAAACCAAAACAAACTTAATATGTATTATATTCTCATTTGTCTTTTTGAAAAACTTCCACTTTCATTTTTGTTCACACCTCTCTCAAACCTGATCCAGTCGTGGATTTTTCCTGTACATTAAGTAACCCTGAAATATAGTTCTTGTTCACGGTCAAGGGTAGAGTTATTCCTCGTTAGATATTGTTATTGAAGTTGTGTTGTAATTTTTTGCTCTTGAGAATGCTTATCGGGAATTACAGCAAAGATCAGAGGGAGTTCGATTCTGTCTTTGAGGACCTATGGAAGGTGTATCATGATGTTACAAAGAGAGGAACTGTGGTACTGTATCAGGAAGTCGGGAGTGGCAGAGAGGTACATGAGGGTGATGCAGGACTGGTTCGAGGATAACAAAATTGTGGTATGGTCTGCAGTTGGAGTGACAGATGGGTTCAAAATGAGTTGCTACTGTACATCAGGGGACAGTTCTGAGTCCCGTCCTGTTTACAGTGGTGATGGATGACAGGCAAGAGTCCCTGTGGTCAATTATGTTTGTGGATGACTGTCATATAAGTGGAAGAGGCAAGTGGAAAAGAACTTGGAGAAGTGGGGGTTTGCACTGGAGAGTAGAGAAATGAAAACGTAGGTATGAACAAGAGTGAAGTGGGAGGGCAGGTGAAGATGCAAAGAGATAAAGATAAAGAGAGATGACTTTGGATTTTACATATCTTTGATCAGCCATCCAAAGCTGAATGAGGAAGGAAGGAATAAAGAAGGGAGTGCAGGCAGGTGGCATGGATGGAGGAGAATGTCAGGGATGCTTTAGCACAGTGTTTTTTTTTATGCTTGAAAAGCGAAAACTGAATTTGCTTGGTTTGTCAGAATTGGGAACTATTTGCAGCAGTCAGCTCAATACTGCATATGCACCATCGCACCATTCGACAATTATTCCCCCGAACACCAGGCATCACGATATTGCCTTAGTTGGATCCCCAGTATAAGTGGGGATCCATAGCCCAGATAACTTTCGTAGGATTGTTTAGAGTTCTACCTTTGAGCGTTCTTCAAACCACTACTCATGCTACTGCCTTCAACTAGGTCGGAAGTTTAGACAACAAACAGAACACGTCTGGTTTATTAACCTGACAATTATTCAGATAATTGGAGCATTGAGCTCACTGTTTATGAAACAGTCGATCGCACTCCGAATTACTAAATCAATTTAGTTCTTCATCCTCGATGTTGCCTCTGAACAACTCCAACAACTATGGAGGTAGATGATGCCCCACTTCCTCCTCTGCGCATAATAGCAAGCAGCACTTGAATCACAGTAAATTTCACAAAAATTACCACAAATTACGTTAATGTTAAATCTTAGTAGTACTGCAGTACCTTGCGCGGTTATCAATGCGACCACAAGTGTAATTATGCCAATACTTGCACTGATATGTCGCATCTGAGTGTAAGTCACATCATCGGTCAAACTATGAATAAAAAGCATGACTCATCACTCTGGAAAAAATGGTATGTACTTCTGTATTTAGCAAAATCCTGCTACATGGTGGAGGAGCATGTCATTTTATCCCTTTATTTGCACATCAGAGGAACAACACAGGTGTAGCAGTTTGGAGACAAGGTCAGACAGGAAAGATGTTTGACCACATGCAGAGGAAGCGTTGCCTACCCTGTATTGGACCGAGAATATTCTAGACCAACCTGCCAAGTATTTGGGGAAAGAAGTAGACGACAGAAATGGTTCAAGACTAAGGCGATTGCATTGGGGAGTCGATGTTTCTGATGGAAGGATAAACAGAAGTGGAGAAGGGTGATCCACAATAACTCAGAGATTCATATGCAGTGGTTAAGTAGATACTGCATTTATGTTGAGGTGTTACATGCTTTGTTTTTTTATAACATTCAAAATCGTGTCGAAAGTTGTGGGCTCAAAGCACTGAGTGAAAATTCAAAATTTCCAAAAAACACCCACAGGTCCCAAACACATTTCAGAACTGTCCCTAACATGTTTAATATATGAACTGCAATATCCAATTTTTTATTCCCCAATATACCTTTGCAAGGCTGATCAAGAAAAGTTGAAACCATTTTGGGAGGAGCCTTAAAGAGCAGGGTTTCAATGTAGATCCTGAGATGTTAATAGAAATGAAATTCTATTAGAACAAATTAGACCGTCAAAGGTTTTGCTTTAAAGTTTTACTCAATGGCAATATTGTGTCAGTGTTCATGTGTAAAAGTCAATTAAAGGAAACGAAGTAAACGTGACAGTACACGTCTCGTCTGTAGATCTTGTAGACACAGTGATAAATGCGTAGAAAGATGCTGTCCATGTACCTGCCAGTTATTACATACAGCATTCCTTGCACAGAAATTGCATGCCACTTATTGGAGTGCATATCTGCACTACTTCTCTTAGGTCTGCCAGGTACCAGCGCAGTATGTAGCTGTGGCTGCCGTATGCTCTCTGTTTGGCTTTTTCAGCTTCTCCACCTATCCAGTTGCAATGGAGTTATCAGTGGAGTGTTCCTACCCAGTTGGAGAGGCCACATCCGCTGGACTAATCTTTATATCTGGGTATTTGTAAGAACAATTGTTTTCTGCACAAGAAATTTATTGAGTGACACATCTAATGTCTTTTGAATGACAAAGAAGCTCATGTGTTCTTTTCAGGCTAGTTACCTTAATTTGTGATCTTTCCCAGGCAGATTCAGTCAGTTCTCTACATCATCCTCCTTCAGAGTCTGGCCAAACCACTCACTGACTTTCCTCTGTCAGCCTGTGGAGGTCAAGTTTTGAATTGGAGAGGTGAGTGTTGTGGCTACATCAATAAAGAAGAAAATACATTTTTTTAAATAATTGAAACCCCCATTCTTCGTAATCCCCATCTACTCTGTTTCCCCCCAGTGTCTGTCCTGATGATGGCAGGTTTGTGTAGCATATTCACCTGCATCTTTGTTGTTTTCTTCAACACACGATATAGACGCTTGGAAGCTGAAGAACAAGCCACCTGTGGGATTACAAATGTTATAGGCAACAGTAATAGCACCACTGTCAATGAGCACACATGATTTTGTGTGTAGAGTCGGAGAGGATATGTGTGTGGATAAATGGATACCTCTGTGTTGGCCATACATTTTACAGAGGAAAGTCTATAGATTAGTCAAGTCAAGTCAAATAAATTTGTGTAGCGCCAAATCATAACAGAAGTTATCTCACGGCGCTTTCCAAGATTAAGCAGTTCGAGCTCCTCAACATGTAAACAGTCTATGGGATGGACACACCGAGACCCAACATATCCCCCATTAGCAACAGTGGCGAGGAAAAACTTCCTCTATAGGGAAGAGACCTCGGGCAGCCAACAGCCTTTAATGGAATGCTTTTATTGTCATTGTGCAACACAACAAGAGAATCACAGCACAATGAAATGAAATTGATGTGTTCAAGGGATCTTGGAATTTATAACACTCAAAATGGCCAGGGTTACCTGCACAAAAACAGTGTCTATGCAAGTGCCGTATTCTGCCAGCAGCCTCTGCGTGGAGTTGCAGCCTTCTTCAAAGTTCATTTTATCACAAAATCTTGCAAATGCTCTCAAAAAGGTATTATAGTGCACAATCCCCACAATGGCTGTGATTGTGTGCTGTCATTTTAAAACTTGATAAAACTTGATAGATCATTTGAATTAAAACAGCTATCAAGAGTATTTCAATGCAGCCTACATTGGCATGCCTGCTGCCTGTCTCACAGTGTGTAAAGCTGCTGCTTTTGCCTTTTACTAAACTGAAATATCAATTAGATGAGACCTGCTGACAATTGCTCTGCAAGCCCCCACTATGATTCTGCACAAAAACATTGTCCATGCAAGTGCTGTATGGATAACACCAAATTTATGGTTGAAGTTTTTTTAGTTGATTGGAGATCATTTTAATGCGCTGAATCCAAAAAGGAAGTTGGTTTTGCTCAATCAAATCAACTTTTTTAACTAAGATACATATTTGTTTTTAAAACTTTTGTTCACATGCACCGGTATTGTCACATCATATGATAAAAATTTCTTTTGTGTTTTTTGCATATAACGAATTCTGAAGATTTTGTCTGTATTAAGGTATGACTAAATGTTTTTATATTACAATATTTTGCCTGTATTAAGCTATGACTAGAGATGTCCGATAATATCGGCCCACCGATATTATAGGCCCAATATCAGCATAAAAAAGGAATATCGGTATTAGATTTATTTTGCTTTAAAACCGATCAAATATTGCTTGCGCCGGTAAACGCTCCTGAAGCGTTTACCGGCGCACAGATGATGACCTCATCAAACTGCGTCTTGAAGCGTATAAACAAGCGTGGATGGCTGCAGTAACAAACTTGCTCGCTCGGTTTCAACGTTATGTCTGTGGTTTGGAATTATTTTTAAGTGTCTCCTTCGGACGTTATCGGTATCGGCTGACATCGGTATATCGAAAATTGAGAGTTGGACAATATCGGATATCGGTAAAAAAGCCAATATCGGACATCCCTACCTATGACTTAATGTTACATGTAAATGAAGTGGCTTCAACCAAAAGATCTTGCCAAAATACACCTGATGTGTTCAGCTACATCTGTAGTGAATACCCCATTGTTCCCAACAGGAATGTAGTCACAAGATTCATTAAGTGTGGAATCATGGAAATAAATTTTTTAGAAAGGGTCATTATGTCTTCACACTGTCGTGCCAGCATAAGCAAGATTCATCCTATCAAGTGTAGGGCCAGATCCTTTCAAGTTAATACAATGTTTCCTTCAATTCATGGCTCTCCAAATTATACCATGGAGCCTGTCCCGTTATATCGTTGTCTTCTTGAGCGGAGCTCCGGGGTCTAGAGTCAGACACAGTGATCTTGTTGCAACTAGCTGGTCTATACCAGAGGGAATCAGACTAGCGAGGGACTCCATTGTTGAAGCAAGACAAAAGATTCATGAAAGATTCCAGATGACAGTATATGACTTTTTGTGATGAACTGTGTTTTTTGGTTTCCCATGTATGGAGACATCCACTCTCTACCAATGGATGTGACTCTACATCACAGGTGTCAAACTCAAGGCCCGGCCAAATGCGGCCCGCGAGCTCTTTAGTAACTATTTCAATATACCACCTGTGTCAAACTCAAGGCCCACAGGCCAAATGGAGCTGAGGATGCATTTCAACATAAATGTCCCTCATTTAACGTGCATTGACTAAAAAACTGCATCTCCCAAATTGCAATTGGCTAATGGTTAAGTGACGGCAGCTGTGCCATGAGCAGATACACACTTTTCAAAATGCCAGTTTATCAAGAAGGGAAGAAGGGGACCAGGTTGTTGACTCGTTGATTCATTGTTATCTGATTAATCGGGTTTCTTTTCCTGATACAAGGATCTGATAGAATAATAAAGCCGTGACATATTTTGACATCTATTCAAATGGGATATTTACACGTTGAATAAGTAAAAAATTGGTAATATTAGAGATTTCTAAATGAGTTGTGACATTAAGTTACATCTATACTTCCTTTAATTGTCATTGACATCTGGCCCCTTGGGGGCCATGCTCATGTGGCCCTCGGTGAAAATGAGTTTGACACACCTGCTCTACATTGTCACTTCTGCGCAGGAGTTTCCATTGCACAACCACATGACGAAACATGTGTCGCACGAATAAAATATTGAAAAAAAGAAATCACCAACAACACTTTTGAAACTATCTTCCCCAACGATACAGCATTTCTCGGACAGATCCAAACATTTAAGTGAGATCATCCAGTGGTAAGTACAGTGTGTAGAGGTTAAAATAAAGCAGAATGCTCATTTAAAGCGACCAGTCACATAAAGACTCTGAAGAGCTTTACTCATTTTTTGCAATTTTACATAAAACAGATATTAAAAAAGTAGAGCATCAATTTTCATAATTGACATGAACAAATCTGATGTCATCATCACATGTGGACATTTTCACAGCCCAACCGCTACTGAAGCAACATCTCAAAAAATACATTAACTGTATAAGAATGGGCGTGGTGGAAAATCAAAACTAAGAACTGAGTAAAATAGAAAAAAGGCAACACACTAGGTAAATGATTGAAATAATCCCAAAAAATTCTCTTCAAATTTCTACTTTTAAAGCTTCCTCTATGTAATCACACTGTTACCATACTAGATTGTACGCAAGACATTTAACAACAAAAAATGAAACAAAACAAATAAACAGTAGTGAATTGCAGAGATTCTTGATTCCGGAGCAGATCGGGTGTCATGTTCATATGTTGTCCAATTTTGATAGAGCGTGAGTGCTTCGAGAGCAGTGTGCCAGTCTTATAACTGCAGGGCACAGAACTGCTGATAGACAGCCAGGATATGGTGGTCAAGCTCAGCCGTGAACAGTAAGTTCTCCAGTGTGCCCATGTACTGATGTATAGTCACATGATGCTGCAAGAGAGGAAATAAAATCAGTCAGGACTTCTAATGCAGTGTTTCTCAAACCTTTTCAGCCACGACACACATTTTACATAGAAGAAAATTTCACTGCACACCCCCGTAATCAAAGAGTTATTGGGGAGGGGTGTGGAGTCCGCAAACCAGTCTTTTAGTGAATCAGCGGGGGGCTTGGGGTATGGGGTGCATGCCTGTCTCTCCGCGTTTGGCAGTGAGTCGTCGGCAGGGGCCAGGGGGGGTTCCCCAGTCTAAATGACATGGCTAACAGCGGTCATCAGCTGCCGTAAGCGGGACCTGTTTGGCGTCTGCAGACCATAAGAAATTGTACCGCGGCACACCTGATGATCTCTCATGGCACACTTGTGTGCTGCGGCACAGGGGTTGGGAAAAACTGTTGTAATGTATCATCATGAGTGTAATCGTTTCAGTTTTACCGTGAGAAAGATCTGTTGCAGTCTCTCAATACAGTTTTTGTACCAGGATGTGCTGATGTCTGTGCAGCCAGTCTCACAGCGGACCAGATGCTCCGTCAAAAGCATGATGAATCGCTGTTTGAGAGAGCACATGAATACTTCTTTGAGCTTTGAACAGCAGGCAGCATCACTTCAAAGTATTTAGATACTACATGTCACATACAATGGTTGTGATCCTGGAAAACTGGAGTAGGTCTGTGAAGACTGATGTGATGTTTGAAGTGGCCATTAGACAAAAGAAAGGCAGCACATTTGCTCTTTAAGTGTGGCGAGAAAAGGCGTAAGAGAGAGGGAAGCTTTTTTTTTCAAATGTTTACAATCATTATGCCAGACAGTCAGTGTTGTTCCTGAGTCACATTTCTTAACTCTATGACAAAGAAAAACGTAACAAAATATAACACAAAAGTAATACCTGAAAAATGACAAGAAAAAGATTTTTCTGCTCGCTCTGAGCAGACTCTACTTTTTCTTGTAGTCTTTCAATTTGCTCCTCCAGTTGGCCCTCCTCATCTTCACTGTTTTTATCCATGTCCTCATCACCGCTATCCCTCTGTTGATACAAAAATTTGATATACAGAAAATGTGTAACGAAAGTCCATCATTCATTGCTTTGAAGTAACAGTAGCGTTGGGTATGATCATGATTTGATTTGATTTGATTTGGATTGGATTATCGATTCTATATTGATTTAAATGCTTAGATTCAATTCAGTAAGAAGTAGAGATATACAAATAATAAATAGTATCAGTTGGCAATTTTTAATTATTCATTTTCCTGCCCATAATAACATGTGGTGCTACTTACTTCACAGTGAGCAATAAAACGTCTGAGCATATAACATTATCAGGCTGCACCATAACAGCTGACTTGTGCATATGTAGTACAAAAATAAAAAAGTTGACATTTCTGTATCAAAATGATTAAGTTAATTGCATGTTACTAAAATAAAATGTATTTCCTCTTGCACATTGTGATATACGTCACTGTCATGTATTTTCCAGATGGTATTGCTTTGCATGGTTCAAGAATCTGTAACATCTTCTTAAAACATTATTTTCTACAGCACTGTAGGGTTGAAGGTCTTTGAAAAGGAAGAAAGCCACGAATTCTATTATCTTTTGAGCATGGACTTGGCGGTAGTTTGCAGACAAAAGCTTTGTGGAGTTGGGTCTGTTTCGGCATAGTGTCCCATGGTGGCTCCTCAAGTTTGTCCATTTACTCTTGTGCTTTATTTCGGCCTGGAACAAGTTATGCACTACTTTTAGTCTTGCTCGCGTGTTCCAGAAATATGTGGGAACTGAAAGTGAGTCCAAACATCTGCTCTTTTTCCACCACTTGCCAATTGACGCCTGCAGTTTCAGTCCTTAAAACATCATTCACAAGATGTTCCCACCAGTGTTCCCACTGTCCAGGGGTTGAATCGATTTGGAGGAATTGCTGAATCAATATTGCATCAAGGGGGGATAATTTTGATGCATCGATTATTCAATATTTTTACCCATCCCTAAGTAGCAGTGGCTAAGTCTTTGTCTCAGTCCTGTCTCTCTCTCTGGAGCGACTTATACTCTGTAAAATGTGGTACACACAAATCTTTGCATGACACAACATTCCTCCAGTGCTACACACATTCCCCCATGCATTACACAACATTCCTCCACTGCTACACACATTCCCCCATACATGACACAACTTCTTCCCCCTGCCCACAACGCCATTCACTACAACTCCCCCTCCTCCTGCCTCCCTCCACAATGCTACACACAACACCCCTGACCTATGCAGCAGGTGTCACCTCCACTGTGCAATACACATTTCTGTTCAATCACAACGCTCCTGCTCAATCAAAGGGACCCCCCTCTCCAGTAGCCTGGGATATATCTTGCCAGGTAGGCTGAGTACTGTGATCCCATATACCAGCATTCATTGCGCCACGGACTAGTGTCATATCAGAGGATATTATGACAGACTGGCCGAGTATTGTAGGTGGTTAGCGGAAGTGACATAGGTATTTGCTGTTGCCATGGTTCCCCTGGTAACGGCGCGAGAGGTGTGTGATTCTCCCACTGAAAAGTGTTGCAGCTCTGCAGAATTTGTCATCAAAGGTGCTTGTTCTCACGGAAAATGATCATTGTTATTGCCCGAACAGTTGTGGAGAGTTCGCAGGGAAACAAAGTGCCGGCTCGAAGGCTCAAGAAACCCTCCGTCGCTGCTTCAATGTGTGTGTATTTACCCGGGCGGCTTGTGACTGCTGAATGCGCTAGCTTGGTAAGCTAGCAGCTAGCAGGTTTCATATTTAGGTTCAGGACCAGAGGAAGATATGAATTAACATGTGAGAGAGTTGTGGACAGATGTAACGGAGAGAATCCGTTCTTATTCCAAAATAACACATCATTCCAAATCAGATCATACATAAAACAGAAATATCCTTAAGGAAGTATCCTTTCCCTGCCACCTGGTACCTATTGACCCATGGATCGGTACCGGTCTGCGCCCTAGGGTTGGGGACCACTGCCTTATGCCATAATTGGCATACGCTTTCTGGTCCTCATTTGTAAATATGGGGACTACCATCCAAGTTTTTCACTCAAGAGACACTGCCCCAAATGACCATGCAATGTTCCAGAGGCATACTAGCCATGACAACCCTATCCCATCCTGATCCTTGTGATATCTGAGGCATACAGTATGTCTGCCTGGGTTTCCATCACCGTGCCATACTTTTGTTTTAGTATTTTGGTTACCAAATTACCCTTTTATGTTGTTGTTTCAACAGCTTGTCCTTTGCCTCCTCCAGCTCCTTCTGGATCTTCTGGACATGCTTGTTCATCTTACGGATGGTTGAGTGCAAGATCTCCCAAATGAAAAGTCTGCATCAAATTAAAAGAAAGTTGCCAGAAATGCAACGGAAAGTGAGTGCAAAATGACATCACAATTACTTAGTGCTGTAGATAGAAACCAAGCCCTTTCAAGCACAAGTCAAATAAGTTCCTGAAAGTTCAAAAGCATAATAACTGGTAATTACGACATTATTTCACTCAATTGCAAAAACAGTAGAGGCTTCTCACTTATCAAAACCAACCTGGTAAACTCATGAGCCATATCCTGAGAGAACAGCCAGTTGGCAACTGCAGCACAGTCAACAATCTGGGTCCGAATCAATTTGTCCACCAACACTGAGATCATCTGCAATGCAAACATAAGTTTGCTTTTTATTCATGTACAAGCAGAAAGGAGCCACGGGTCAAGGATGAAAGTTGACGATATGCAGAGAATTGACTTTACCTCTGGGTGGTTCCTCCACACTTCATAAACCACCTTGAGGACATGAAGCTTCCCCTCATCACAGTCTGTTAGAGTCTTCAGTATTTCATGAAACCTGTATGCGGAGAGAATTGAGCAGATTCAGAAAAATGAGTAACATTTTGTTCGTCGTCTTTAGACTCTAAACCATCACTTCCCAGCATCTTCCTCACCAACGCCAGGTCTCAGCATCTTAATTGTGTTAGACAATGTGAATTGTAATGACAATAAAGATTCCTGCCAAGACAGTCTTTTGTTCCATGGAGGGCAATACCAAAATGCATGCTGAATTTGTTCATGGCTTCTGAACTCACTTGGCCAGTGCACTAAATGAGTGGCTGAAGGATTTGGCAGCAAGATGGAGAAGAGTCTGCAGGAAAACATCGATCTTCAGAGGATTAAAGGTCTCTCCCTCATCTAGAACAGGCAAATCCAGATAAGGGCAGAAAAGATAATGAGGATTTCAATATGAGGGAGATTTAAAATAAATTAGAAGGGAATAAAGACAGAAAGCTATTGTAATATATACAGCAATTATCATACATTTTTTGTACCCACTTAACAAATGCAAAGATTAACTGCTGAAATATTTGTTTTTGTAGGTGGGTACTTTATTGATACGTTGATCTGGTGGTCCAGGATATTTAAGTGATCCACCCAGACAATTTTTTCTAAAACTGTATTATAGTAATGCCTTGAATGATGTAATAAACAAATACTGGCTGGATAAAAAATACTTGGGTGAATATTCAATGAATATTTAAGACGGTTGTGGGAGGACCATTGACCCAGATGTCATTGCTTCATCAGTATTACTGCTTACTGTTTGTGTGGTTACCAGTGAATGCTTTATATGACAGAATGATTTTTAAAAAATCACATAAAGGTATTAACTTGATGTGCCTCACAATTAAGAGATGGGTATTGCAGGGACACAGAAAAAAAGCTGTACCATCATCATCCTCCTGATTTGGGTTTGGCACCTCTTTCAGAATTGCCAGGATATCCTCGTGGGATGCTCTATTTTTAATAGCATTTCCAACAGTAACAGACACTGGGTAACCTGCTAATGAAGCTAGGAGAGGGAAGAGACACAATAAACTTATGTTTAAAAAAACACATTTGCATGGAAAATTCTGGAGCTATTTGATTTTAGGATAGGATTGGAATAGAATTGGATATTGTGTGTAGTAAAAAAAAAGAGTGTGAATATTACTATTACACTTCAAAATAATTACCAATCCTTGCTCTATTTTAAAATCAGTATCAACTCACAATGATGCAGAATCAGTGGAGGCCCTGCGTGAGGCCCTACTTGAGGCCCTACTTGAGGGCTCATGAAACCCGCTGAAAAATCCTCCACTCAGTCAAGTGCGCGAGTGAGGCCCGGGTGAATTTTGTTTTAAATCAAGTCCCAAATGATGATGAAAATACAGCACATATCATTTGAAATATGCGCACTTTTTCTTGGCATGCAAGTGCAAATAATTCTCTGACCAGGTACCAGTGTGCACCTCTTATTTCAACAATATTGAGAGATAGATGACAACAGCAGGCTAGCGATGTGTCTGCACAACACATAGTATGAACATTAAGTAAATGTGCTCACATGCGTTTTCATCAAGATATTTATAAATAAAAATAGGTTCAGCTGGAATTAGGGCTGAGAACGTTGGTGGGACAATGTCGACAATTCGTTGATGATAGGAGAGCCTGCAGAAAAAGAGAACAAAATTTCAATGTGAAATCATGTACATTCTTCACAAGCAAGATGTCAGGATGGACTTACATAAATAGTATTTACTTAGGGGTAAATCTAACTGAATCATCTTAGATTAGCAAGTGTTGGACTCTCCTGTTGTGTATCAATCAAATGACTGTTGAGTTTCTTCTCTAAAAAAAGAAAATTTCACATTTGTCAGCTTTCCCCACTCTGTTCACATATGGTAGTTGAGCACAAAATTAAGTAGGTTTCATCTAAGTCCAGTTTTTTTTAACAGATCTTTATTCATTTGCTGTCAAAATTGTAATTATCAGTATTTAGAATTAGCATGTATGACACCGTTCTTCACTCCTTTCCAACACCACAGCGGTAGATATGCAACCATGCATAAAGATGTACTGTACATGCATACACACTCTCATTAACCTTTTTGGCAAGCCCCAAGGGAAGCTATTGAGTGTGCCACAAGAATTGCGCTTGATTATAGTATTCCTTGAATCCTTGAATTCCTTGAAATCTTTTGCTAAGGCATTTGACAGCACCTCATTTACGGAAGCTGATTATCTGTTGTACTGGTGAACAAAAGCACCAATATTCACACCAACCAGAGAGGGGCTTAAGTAAGCCAAAGGCTAACTGTGTCCTCCCAAAAGTAGTGAGTGTGGTGTGCGACACAAGTGGTTTAAAATGCAAGGACCTCAGTAAGTATTCAATTTATTGCTAGTATTGCCTTAAGCATTACCATTAAAATAACTTAATTTTCTGTCTTCCATGTCTACATTTGGCTGATCAATAAGTCATTGTGGCGGATTTTGACCATTAACATGCGACCTACTTAAAGACACAGTAAACAAAATATCAGTTGAAAAGAATTGACTTTTGCAAATATTTCAGTGAAATATCAATTGAAAAAAGTCGTTCAAAAGTTTTCAAATTTGTTTTCATGACAGAAAAACTCAAGAAATACTAAGCGCAGTATATACCAATAAATGTTCAAAACTTATTATCATTGTAAACCTTTAAGTTGATAGAACAACGAAATGAAACATGAAGTGGCATGCACAGTATGTATGGACGGAATATATTTACAATAAATGTATGCATGGCTTTTTAATGGAATATAAAGATCCGTGTCAGAGGTGACCAGGAGCACAATTTTGCCCTAAAAAAAAGCTTTGCCCTTTTATCACCCTTCATCAAAACATTATTGACAACTGTTAACAGATAGTGCTTTTCACTACTGAATTTCATGCATTGCATTTGCTTGATAATATGCCTAAATAATAAACACTGTTTAAGATAGGAGTACTTGAAATGCTACCCTAATCCAAATAAAGGTATATTAATTCAAATAAGATCATTTTTATTACCGCATAGACTTCTCCAGAACTTCTTTAACAAATTTTGGCTTGGGTTTCTCTTGTTCCACCGTCAAGCAGTCAGACCTTGAAACAGGACAAATGATCAAAATATCACTTTAGTGACAATTAAAAAAAACAAAACAAACAAAAAATTGCATCTTTTCTGGAGACATCAGACACTTCCTCTCCTACTCTACTTTGAAAATAACTAACAAAACTTTGGAGGCCCGCTGAATAAACTGGTGGATATGTAGAGCTGCTTCACAGGCATTTCAGTACTGGATTTAGTACTGGATATTGGTACAAGATCCAAGTTTTATTTGTCACATGGTCATTGGTTGTGCAGTGAAATGAAAGTGTCAATGCTCATAGAAATTCAAACCAGCACCTGTATTAGATGTACTATTACTTGTCATACTCATATAGTAGTATAATATTCGGTTGTATTTATAATTACTGTCCAACATTTTCCGGTTGTTGACACCTTCTTCCAAGCTGCAGTTTTGGTTCTTGAAGACGGACTTGAATTTAGCATCCCAAACAATTTTTGCTGGTGGTCCTCTACTTCGCTGACAAGAACCTCTATTTCAGTGCCTGAAAAGTTCCTCCTCTTCGCCTTTTTCTTCATGTTGCCGGTTTGGAGGAGAATATTCAGTAGCGTGTTTATAGGGGGATTGTCTCTACGATATATGGTCAATTGAGGAAGTTTCTTCATGCAAACGACTCAAAACGTGCATGAGCGTGGCAGTTGCGCACAGGCGACAGTTATCGCCGATTGCGTACGTATGTGCGTGCGACCAGCTTGCGCACGTTAAGTAACTGCAGATTTTTTTGTTGTTTTAGCTCGTCCACCAGTCGAAAATAGAGGCTTTTCTGAGCACAGTTAGTAAATGAGGCCCCTGGAGCGGCCTAGTCAGTCTCCAGATCTCAAACCCAAAAATAATCTTTGGAGGGAGTTGAAAGTCCGTGTTGCCCCAAAACATCACTGCTCTAGAGGAGATCTGCATGGAGGAATAGGCCAAAATACCAGCAATAGTGTGCAAAACCTTGTGAAGACTTACAGAAAACCTTTGACCTCTGTCATTGCCAACAAAGGGTATATAACAAAGTATTGAGATGAACTTTTGTTTTTGACCAAATACTTATTTTCCACCAAACTTTGCAAATAAATTCTTTAAAAATCAGACAATGTGATTTTCTGGATTAGTTTTTCTCATTTTGTCTCTCATAGTTGAAGTGTACCCATGATGAACACGACAGGCCTCTCTCATCTTTTTAAGTGGGAGACCTTGCACTATTGGTGGCTGAGTAAATACTTTTTTGCCTCACTGTATCTTATTCCGTGCAGCACTGCAGAAAAGGTGAATATAGAGTACCGTCCTATGAGACACCAGAAGTAGCACTATGCAAGCTGAATGCCAAAGGTGGCCTATAGGGAAACAAGGTTTTCATGTCATTGCAAAAGTTTCTGCTTCGTTTTATGACAAATCTGCTCAAGAAGTTGATGTTTATGACAGCACCCAAAATAAGGAGACTGTCTCTGTTTAGAGCAGTTCAGTTTTCATAGTGTTCCCAAAGATGAAGCACTCATGGAGAACGTCCAAAAATTAGAATTACATCTTTGATACCAAGTGAGGACGATGAGTACCATTAGCTCTGACATTTGATGTTATCCTTCTTGCGTATATTGCCATTTAGACGGAAACAAGTTATGTAAAAACCTGCAATCTGATTCTCAGGAAAAGAGCCACAGCTTTTCTTGGTGTTCTGAATTGAAATGGCATCAAATTGCAATCCAAAAAAACTAAGCAACATTGGACTACAGAGCTGAGAGGTTCTGGACATGCGTGGCGAGTTTATGCATCACACTAGCACTTTTGTTCTCTACATATCTGATATGGCACCAAAAACCAGTTGTCGCTTAATTTTTCATACAGGTGATACCATAGTAATTTTTCTGATTGGGCTGTGAGTCAGCACATCTTTCAGCTGCTGCCTTCAGGGGGCGCCAAAGCGGATCATTCGTGTCCTCTTCCACCAATCATCCACTGAAACATCCCTACCCTTAAGTTTTCCTTAACCACAGTACCCTATTTTCCAGAATATAATTCACAGTTTTTTCATATTTCACCTGGGGTGCAACTTATGCTCAGATGCAACTTACATTTTAAAATGTTCATGTATATTGTTTCATATGTTTGTTATTGACAGACTGACAACTGTGCAAGGGCACTCAAGATTTGTGTGCAAGTATCCACTACTTTAGTACCACTAGGATTTCATAATTACGGTAATTTAAGCACGGCTTCCTCCTCTGCCCGGAACATCTTCTGTCCGACTTATCTATTATCTATCTCTGCACATGACCAAACCATCAAAGTCTTTCCTTTCTGACTATATCCCAAAATCACTCCACCTCAGCTGCTCCCCTGATGATCTAATTTTAATCCTACTCAGCCTGGTCACGCCCAAAGAAAACCTGAGAATTTTTGTCTCTACCACCTCTAGCTCAGCCTCCTGTCTCTGAGGCAGAGCCACAATATTTCAACCAAACATCGTGGAATTTCTCATTCTCATCTTTTAAAACTTCCTTTTCAGTTTAGCGGCTATTGACTGCTGACTATCATACCTCCTGCATGCAAACCAGTGTCTGTATTGGATGAGGATGGGCTACATATAGGCTAATGTGTACTGATTGTGAAGACATTGCACAGGTCTGTTACAAAATGGCTTACCAGTCATCCCAACTCCATCGAAACTGGAAGTTGCTTAAATGATGAGAAAACCAGTTGATTAAGCTGAGAATGCACAAAAGAGAGGTTAGAGTTACATCACACTGATCACAACATGAGCTACACAGTATCGGTGCAGGTGTTTTACCGATCTACACAAGTTGTATTCATGGTGTCCAGTCTCATGTACAGCATCTCTGTGGCTTGGGCAAGCTGAGGGTCAAAGGTTAAGGTCAAAGTTTCATCCTTCTATGATCACATCATTTGAATCACATGACAGAAACTCTGATGTTCTATACAAGGAAGTTGAGAACGTACACTTTTGGACAGAAAACATACAAAAAAGAATTATGTTGTTTTCATTATAGAAGAGGACAGGGATCAAAGCAACAACTTGTCTATAATTTGGCAACCCTACTCTTCTGTCCACTTTCCTGAGGGCACTCCCATAGAATTGCCTGAAGGTGCAACCACTGTTCAGACACCGAAGTAGTAGTAATCCATTGGTAAAATTATCACAAGAACGGTGAGCAAAAATCCCAGAACCACATGGGCTACCTAGTGAATGACCTGCAGAAAGCTGGGACAAAGGCTACCATTTATAACACACTACGCTGCCAAGGACTCAAATCCTGCAGTGCCAGATGTGTCCCCCTGCTTAAGCCAGTACATGTCCAGGGCCGTCTGAAGTTTGCTAGGGAGCATTTGGATGATCCAGAAGAGGATTGGGAGAATGGCATGTGGTCAGATGAATATATAAAATAAGGGGACTGTCTCTGTTTTAAGCAGTTCAGTTTTCATAGTGTTCCCACAGCGAAGCACTCATGGAGAACGTCTAAAAATTAGAATTTCATCTTAGATACCAAGTGAGTACTATGAGTACCATCAGCTCTGACATTTGACGTTGACCATCATTAGTATATTGCCCTTTAGACAGAAACACCCCTGACACAAGTTATGTAAAAACCCCAATCTTGTTCTCGGGAAATGAACCACTGCTTTTCTTGGTGTTCCGAATTGAAATGGCACTCCATTTCATTGGCTATTCATTATCTAACACAGCAGTGGATTAAGAGCAAAATAATGTGCTCATGGTTGCAGACATCTTACTGGTTTGCTACTTCTTGCCGAGCTAGAGTACCTGTTGCGCTGTTCTCTCAATTCAACAACAGTATGTTGAAAAAGAGAGTTTGTATAAAGGTGGTAGTGTTAAATGTGACTACCTCCAGGTGGACTGTCATATATGCTGTACCTAAGTTTATATTTTTTAAAATCACAGATGACATCCCATATCCTAACTTGTACCTGGGCCATATGACTATACACCTGGCTACCTGGAATGTCCGCACCCTCCTCGACACGCAGGATGGGATGGAGAGACCTCATAGACGGATGGCGCTCATTGCACATGAGCTCAAGAGGTACAATGTCGACATTGCAGCACTCTGCGAAACTCGGTTGTCAGGTGAAGACTCCCTGACAGAGGTCGTTGAAGGCTATACCTTCTTCTGGAAGGGTCTCCCGGAAGGCAAACGTACGCTCCATGGAGTTGGCTTTGCTGTAAAAAGTAAACTACTCAATAACATCCCAGAGTCCCCCCAAGGCATCAGTGAGCGGCTCATGACCTGGCGTATCCCCCTGGTGAAAGGCCGGTTTGCTACGCTACTCAGCGCGTATGCGCTGAGTAGCGTAAACCGGACTACGATAACCGCAAGCAAGCACCTTGGCCATGACAAACACCGCAGAAGAGAGGCCACATCATCAGAAGGATGGACAACAGTGTCACAAAAACTTCAGGTATGATTTCAGTTTTCTGTATAACACACTGGTTGCTGATAGTCACGTCAAAGATGCCTTCTACGAGTCTCTTGCGGCTGCCCTATCCAGAGTCCCTAAGTCCGATAAGCTTGTCCTCATGGGTGACTTCAATGCCCGAGTTGGCACAGATGCCCAGCTCTGGACTAAAATAATCGGGCCTCATGGATCTGGGAAAATAAACAACAACGGCATTGGACTCCTCTCTCTGTGCTCTGCGCACAAACTTCTCATCACTAACACAATTTTTCAGTTAAAAAAGAAATACATAACATCTTGGATGCACCCACGGTCCATACATTGGCACCTGCTGGACTATATAATCACACGGCAACAAGATCGACAAGACGTCTGCATAACCAGGGCCATGCGTGGGGCTGAATGCTGGACTGACCACCGGCTGATCAGATCCAAGCTGAGGATGAAAATCCGACCCCCG
>OMPJ01045485.1:0-12085 GCA_900312935.1 Carapus acus
GCAGCAGGATAAATAGCGACAGTACAGGAGAAGATAAAGAGGCACTAAAGCAGCATTCATGGCCGCTGCACCAGGCTGGCAACGCAAACACACAAAACACACTGCAATCTTGTTGCACACGCTGGTGGGCCAATACTTCTCTTGCAGCACCAGGAGGTAGGTGGGCTGTGGGGGCTTGTTGCTATTATTAGAGAGATGACTGTGATAATAGAGGTGCTCGCTGTTGTTTCTTGGGAAAGTCACTTTCATATTTCATATGTGGGGTTTTGGGGCAGCACAGGACGCCAGAGGTCAGCAGCTGGATAGGACACTTAAAGGTGCTGTATTTGAACCCCATAGACATTGGTCTCCCTTTCAGAAACAAATCAGCAAGGACATTCCAATCAACATTTGTGTCAGGCTGCTTAGAAGGATCATTACACAACAGAGGGAATTTGGTGTCACCGCCAGCTGTTTGGTGTCTCCGCTTTTGGGAACGCTGTCTCATGGCAGGGAAACGAAGTTTATTTCTCACCAAAAATATAAGTAGTCACTGATGATGTGTGTTGAAGCCACATAACAACCAGTGCAGCCATTTTTGTAGCAAAATCCTGTTTTAGGTGGCGTCACTGCTCTAGTGCTCTAATGACAACATGCAGTAAATAGTAAAATAAATAATCTGATGTAAATCAGCATAAACAGAGTCATAGTGTTGCTACTTTGAATGGATGGTGAGTATCAAACTCTAATTACCAAATGGTAATTCCGGAGACAAGGCACGCACCAGAGGCTGCAGACTGATGATATTAGCATATAATAATTACTGTACATCTAATAATTACTGAAAACACTACAGTTACCCCCGACCGATGTATTTAGTCTTGGATTGTGACAAAAGTACTACATATACTGAACCAAAAATGAACACGTTTTTAATTAACATGAAGTCATGTGTCAGTGCTGGCAGCAGGATGCTGAGAAAGAATGATGAGAGAGATAAATGCAAAGTCATTGATGCATGAGTGAGAAAGTGGGGAGACAAAGACGGTGGGAGGAAAATGCACTCTTTCCAGACTGCTTTTCTTATTACTAATTAATATGCGGCTATAATATGATATGTATTTCTATGTGTCCCATCAGCTTTTCATTTGAGACCCCATTGCCTCTGGTGTATAAACAAACAAAATAATATAACTGAATAGAAATAACTGTATAGAAATAACTATATAGATATACAAAAAGAGAGAGGTGACAGAAATATCACCTGCTCTTTTATGTAGACACACAAGTGAAATGACCAACATTTATTAAAACATGGATCCAAATACTGGTATTTGTCATGATCATCTATATACTGTACATTGTCCTCTAACACCAAGTGATAAAATGACATCATTATATACCAACATTGGACAGAAACGTGATGCAGTCACCAACATGGACACGCCTTTACTTCATTGGGATAATGAAGCAGATTATTTGAATTCAACAAACTTTTGCAACATGTGGGAAAACAGTGTGGTGTGTTTTTAGTCGAAAAGAAGACAAGACCTATAATGTTAAGTCCACAAAGTCCTGATCTGCATTTGCTTGACACTGTTTTTTAAGTATGGTGAAAGATCACAACTTGTCGTAATGATTGTGATCATGAAAACTCTTGGTATTGAGTTGTAGTCATTGGACAATTATGTGTACAACATTTGTGTACCTACAACAATTGGTGTGGGCCAAGATCCTACATCTTTTCAGGACATTTCTCCCATATAAAGGCATGATGCACTCACAGACACAGACATCGCTGGGAACTACATCTAATCCATCTAAAGAGTCCTCTAAGGACTCCATATTCAAATGAAAAGGACAAACACGACCATTTGCACAAAGTAATTTCAACATGCCAGCAGCTTTTAATTACGGCCTTGCCGGAGCAGTTCTTGCCACCAAATTGAACATTGCTTTCAAGCAGACCTTGAGAAGTTTTTAGACATCTGCTGTTTGGTTCTGACAGATTTTATTGAACTACTATGTCCTTTTCGTGTGCAGTCAAATTTTGACAACACAAAAGCACGTCAAGTAAAGCCCTAGGGTTACACCATACATGTCTGGCATGTGTCTGATAAAAAGCTGCAGCAATAGGAGAGCTAACAAATGTGCTGACATGCACACAAAATCATTTTGAGGGTGTGTTCAAGATGTCAAGGCCATTTATGAAAATGAGGGTCAAAATAAATCACTAAACAGCTCCACTTTTGACGATGACGAGAGAGGCATCGGTATTTCCCTGAAGAGGACAGAATAATGAATTTAAAATTGAAAAGAAGTGAGCCAGCAGTATTGCGCCATGATTCCCAACACTGCTCATCCTCTTATCACAGCTTCAATGGCTGTTTCTGCTGATTGTCCTGCCTTTGACGTGAGTAATTCCGTCAAGTCTCACTCACGTGGCTGATCCTTAATTGAGCATTATGTTCCGGCGACCTGGCCAAACTCCTCCCTCAGCAGTTTAAGGACATTGTTGGAGAACTGGTCCCTTGAGCGGCCCATCCCACACAGCCTCACGGGCTGAAGGTCAGGATGGGGCGGGATGAAGGAGGATGGGCAGAGCAGTTCGTTCAGGTTAAACCAAAAGGTGTCAGGATCCATTTGGATTAAATGTCGGAAAACGCTGCACGGAGAGAGGGAAGGAGGGGAGGGATCGGATTTGTTAGTGGCAGTGTGTCCAACATCTATCCAGTCAGAAAAACACTAACAAAACAGGTTTGAAACTGAGGACAGTCAAGCCTCTAAGGCTTTAGTCAAGTGTGATACATTTGTTGTTTACATGCAGAGAAAGCGATTGGGTGTGCTAAATGTTAATCCGATGACCTTGCAATATTCAAGTTTACCTCAGGCAGGCTTCCTGCAGCTTGACAGGCTGTCCGCAGCTCAGGTAAGGCAGACAGGCTTCATAAACGGCATCCAGATCCTCCTCACCTGAGGAACCAAACAGATGTCATCACTTATTTTTCTAATTCAACTGCAAACCACAGCATTTTCAACCTCGAAGCATCTGGAGTATCTGCGCAACGCCATCACTTCAACTCATCCCCCATTAATTGCTGGTCTAAACATCATCATGACACGACAAACACATACCACCCTACTTACCTTCAGTATCAACCTCGGTTTTGGTGGCTGCTCACCAGCTCCAAACTCAATTTACGACTAAATCTGTGCAAAGCTTAACAACACACATCTCTTTTAGTGTTCTCGCTTGCCTAACCCACCTTGGCACAGCAGTCTTCTGAGGTGCTTTGTTGAAAACTAAGCTGCTGCTATCCACAACATCAACAGTTGCCATGACAGAGATTTTTCTTTTTTGTCCCAGAGACTGCAGTTTGTCAGCGTTGATCAGTTGTGGCCCTTCCATTCCAACATTTTCATTCCGACTGCAACAGATGGTGTGAAACAAAGCTGTTGCAACAAAAGCTCAAAATCCAGCTAGATGTGGATTTCTTTTTTCTCTCCCTGCTGGAATTATGGGTCAGTCACTCTTCCAGAGCACCACAAACTTTTTCTTAGGAAAAGAAAGTCAATCTAGCGTTATCCCCCTACATCACCACATGGTCAAAACAACAAAACGACAAAATAATTCCCTGCCATCTTAGCTGGAGAAACGGCCTGATGAGTTGGACGTCTTTCACGTGGTATGACTTTTGAAGGAGGTCAGTAAAAAACGCTCATAAAATCACTGGACACATAATAGCCACTTCTGTCACTCACGGCAGTGAAAAAAGCTAAGTGAGATGCTTTACTTGAAAGGGTGGAGGGGGGAGGAGATGGGAGGGAGGATGGCAGAAGATGAAACAATAAAATGCAGTGAGCAGGGTGGGCCTAGACATTCCCTTTCCTCACTGTTTATAGCGGGAGAAAAAAGTGAAGGAGATGGCCAAGGAGAGATTCCACAGCCATCAAGCTCCTCGTCCGTGAATTTCACACACGCATTCTCTCCGTTTTGATGAGTATGTGGTGTGAAAGAGTCTTCTTCTCCTTCCCTGTCCACTGCCTTTCCTCCATCTTCATCCATGTCTTCCACTTTTTATGTCGACAGACTCAGCTTTTGCTTGCACTCCCCCACCTTTCTACCGTTATCACCTCGCCAGCCCTCTCCTCCTTCGTACCACCACCATATCCTCCTCAATTCCCCTGTGTTCTCCTCCACTCTTTCATCTCCTCTCCCAATCTCCCTCTCTCCAACCTTGCACTCCCAACAGACACTTAGTGAATCCCTGAGCTCAGAGCTGGGCTTCCTTTCAAGCTTCATTTCAAAACACGTCTCCTCCACTCCCTTCTGTGCTCTATTTGCCAATTCAGGCCACATTCCGCTTGAATGGGGCCTGCTCGCAGCATGTCAAGAAACAGCAGCGGTGCACTTTTCAGAGTTAAATGGCATTATTTAGTGTGTGCTTTTCTCCCTTTCCCCCCTTGCGTTTTCCCTTGCCGCACTAGCTGCCTGCAGTGTTTTGCGAAATTGAGGCGCCGACGGAAGCTCAGGTAAGAAAGACTTGAGAGAAGCCAGACGCTGTTCATTTTTGTTGCTGTACAGGAATCTAAGGCTGAAATGGCAGCCCGAGCTGAAACATTTCATTTGGTTCAGACTGTCTCAACCTGGCTCTTTTTCCCCATGAACGCATGTGAGTGCATGTGTATGTGTGTACGTGAGAAGCAGGCTCGGTAATTGGCTTACTGCAGGCGTCCCAGAGGTAAGCTGTAGCCAAATCGGTATTCACACAAGCACCGCTGCATCCGCTGACTCTTTCTTCGCTCTCTTTGTCTTATATACAGCAGGGTCGTGTCATAGAAGCGGGCAGCCAGAATGGAAAATCACACCATGGGATCCGAATAGGAGCCGCCTCCTTCCTTTTGTGACGCAGAAAGAAATGAAGCCATACAGAGGAGCGAAAACAAAGGCTCACGGTACACCTTGCATGATTATGCCATCCGAAACAGCTGGGGCTACAGCGAAAATTGGGAAAAACGATCAACACCTTCTGCCTCTGACCATCTGTGGAATCCATAGCAGTAGCCTGGCGAATAGCCGCTACTTCGTTGGTAGATTGCCTAAAATAGTACAGCTACAAGTGAGAATGGCTTGTAGGTGCTGTTTGATGCTCAACTGGAAACAGTATTTGCTGGCAGTCATTGCACTTGACATGGGTACCAATCCTCCCTTTCCCTTTACGAGGTGAGGTTTGCTTTGGACAAACAAGAATTGAAGGACAGTTTAAACCACTTTTCTTGGCAGGTTTGGCATGCTGTTTTAGACTCAAGCAAAAAGTTTAGGGAGAGAAACACAGTGACAGTGCCTGTATAAAACATGTGGTTCCAGTTTCAGCTCAGTGTGCAGAATGTCATAAAAACGGTCAAACACAACAGAGGTGTATGAGCAGGACATGTGCACAGGGGCCATGGTGTCTGCTCATGCAATATTCAATGGACCCTGCGGCTAACAGGAAACGGGCAGTTGTGGCCGTGCTAACCTCTCCTTTACTGAGCAGGTAGCACCCAGACAAGTACGGCACAATCAGCGGGCCAAATCGTCAACCCACTGACCACGGATTTCACCTGGGCCGTTCCTTCGGGTGACACAGACGCCCACATTAATTAACATGAGTAAATCATTATAAATAAGATCAATTATCACAAAGCTGTGAAATTAGTAGGATTGTTTCCTTGGCGATTTCCCCCTGCACACCCACTGTTCCACACGCCCTCCTCCACACACTCCACAGCTCTTGACTGACATGATGAAACTAATAGCAAGAAACGTGGCTGCTTTCTATCTGGCTGCACCGCTGCCAAGCCTGTGGTGTTTGCGTGGCTGCACAAGGTCACTCCCAAATGGACGCCAGCGTTGAGAGGGGCTCACATTTTGTTGAGGTTTGTCCAATGCTGGTGAAAATGTCTCAATGTTTTAATTGGAGTGTGGAAACACAACGGACAGGTGTTAAGAATAGCTTGGTTCATCACACTGTGTTTTGGAGTGAAATGAGGACACTCTGGCAAGGATGCCAGGCGAAGCATGTGTCGTATTAACAACCATTAGTTACTTTAGTAATGATGTTAATTGTTGTCTACTACTTCACTGATGCCAGGCACATACTTAAATTCAGCAAATGCAGCTCCACAGATGGATAATAATGTCCAAGTTTCGCAGAGACGACAAGAATAATTTTCCTAATGAGGCATAGGCACTCAATTCCCAACAAATTTCATTAGTGGCTCTGTTTTGTTTGGCTAATCTCTTACTACAATGGTATTTTTTGCTCTATTCACACTCAGCTTGTATTGCCTCAAGCCCTTGTGCAATTTGTAATAGGCATACAGTTGTCTACAATCTTAATCCTTGCAATGTGTCTTATCTGCTGTCTTGTGATGTCATTTTTCACACAACATTGCAGTCATGTGATAATAAGTCCCTGACAGATCAGTATACTCGTACTAAATGCCCAGCAATTCATCTTTAAAAGGAGTTCTCATCTGATCAATTCCTCATTTTACTTTCAAACTGTTAACCTCCTGGGGCTGTGGTGAAAAATCTCTAAGACAAACTTATGAAGGTCTTTTGGCAAGACTTTGGCTAGCTGCAGTCACTGCTAGGTAGAGTTTCTCCTCAAAAACTATCTCGCTGACACGGACAAGTCAGAGGTGTAACTGGCCCACCTGTTGGATTCAGCGTTTTAGTATTTACACTTGCAACGTGTGCAAGGTGCTCAGACGGAGTTCACAGCGACAGCTTATTCTCACGTCAGTCTTGGTCTATCGGTCACGCCTGTGACAGCTATAACATCCACACTGTTGGTAAAGCCACAAATCAATGTACCGTGTACTGTATTGTGCTGTGTAATGTTTGTTTGTGTCTGTGAAGGATTGGACTAAAATTATTGTTTGAATTGTGGATTATGTAACACTGCTTTCTGTGCAATCTGATCAAATCTTAAGATGCCCAGAGGGAACATCTCAACAGCATCACGACTGAGAGCCGAACACATCACCACATCCCCAGTAGGATATACTCCTAGCTAGTTTCTTTGCATACAGTATGATGTGGAAATCTGGGAGTAAACCACAAGGAGAGCAAACTCATCATGAACAGCACATCTGATAATGACCGCACAGAAGTACAGAAACATATCAATAGCAACATTCACAGCAGCCTTCATCAGGCTGACACAGACTAAAAGGGCTGGACAAATGAGGAGACATGACTTTTCATCCAAGAATGAGGCAAGATAGATGTGTGAGGAAAAGAGCAGATGCGTCTCTGAAGTTGCAACAAACAACCTGGTCTGCTAGTAGAATTCTTGGGATGATTCAGAGAGCATCTGAATTATGACAGTAAGACAAAGACAATACAACATAAACAGAGCCACAGACACCTGAAAACGTTTGCAATCCACGTACAGTATAAAAAAAATAGTGTTAACATCAAACACCCTCTCTCTTTCCCATTATACAAAACTTTTCTGAACAGAGTGAATGTGATGCAACGTTAATTGGTGTTTGCAATCTTTGCGAGTTATTCTAAAAGTGAAACTTTTGCAAGATGTATTTATGGCTTTGTGTTACTCAAATTGCATCAGACAGATCACAGTATCACAGACTACATCTCACACTGCTCAACTTCGAGTGACTCAGTGATCAGCACATGGCAGCCACTCAAGGGGAAGTCCTCATCAGTGGTTGCAAACACCACAGCTAATAATAACTTGGAAAAAAAATCTGACACAAAAAGACGTGAATCAAGGGCCGGCATTATTAAGTGCACAGTGCAGTGTGGTTCTCAAAGTAGACGTGGCAGTTATTGAAGTTGTTAGTCACTTGAGCACTTGGTACATCTATATCTGTTGTCAGCACAGGGAAATGTGCTGGTATTTATGGAAATACTGAAAATCAGGAATCAATCCATCTTTTTCTTTTCCAGTGGACACCACCTCTTCTATTTTAACCTTACTCCCTCCCTTTAAATACCCTCCTCCATATTTAGCCCTTGTTTTTGTATCCTTCTCTCCATCTCTATCCATTTTCTTTGCTCTTCAAAGCCTATCTCTGCCTCATATTTAGTATTTTCATTTCCTTTAACTACGGTGCCAATCTTCTCTGCAGCAATATTGCAATTGTAGTTGCCTCCTCCACAAAAACAGTATTTGCTTTCCACCACCAAAGATCTCACAAATGAAATGGTATAATGGCACCTGATAAACATTTCATTAGGAACACTCCTCAATGAAACAGAAATATGCGCTCACAGTTGATTCAAAACACACGGCTGTGGAAAAACATTACTTTCCTGTGCAAAGCAATACAAAATCCTATCATTCAGGCGCTTAGTTTTCCGACTTGGGCAGATTGAATTGATTACATCAAAGCGGAGCTCAACAGAGAAAACAACTTGTGGTAGCTATTGCATGTGGTTGACTGTCTGTGACAACATGCTGTGACATTGTAAATGGTGCTGTCATTTCTCAAATGTTCCCATGAGGAAACCCAGACGATGATGATGGTCACTATGCAATCAGACCTGGCAATTGACAACATTTGCCTGGGCACTTTCCTTTAGTTATATGGAACAAAAGCAAGAAATAACCACTGTTGTGCGGGTGAGATGATAGTGTGGCATCTCCATCTGTGTTAAATATCATTTGACAGCCCTTTGTCTAGGCATGTTGTTATTTCAAAAGGATTTCTCAAATAATTGTGAACGCTTTTCCTACAAACCCGATGAAGCGTGGGAAGTGAAATTTGGGACAAAAACAAAGAAACCTTTCAAATATGACCATCAAGAATTTGGGAGGGGATTGGTCTTTGCATCCTGAAATTAGTTAGATTGGTTATGTATGTCTCCCAAATAGATAAAAACACAGATAAAACAAAAGTCTTTACTCTTAAGGCAACGTCATGAATGACAATGCTGCAAGGAAGGAAGGGATGACCATCTGGGCTTGTCTACATTTTCTAACTGGTGGATTTGATTATAGTGATTACTGTTAACATCAGCAATTTTTTCATTACAGTTTTCTGCTTTTTCCTCCTTGTTTCGTTTAGTTTATAGCTCAGTAACATTTTGTATTATTATCTCAAAAACACCAAATATGTTGTCGTAATTTACATAACAGCAACATGTTGAATTTTGAAAATTCAAAATTATATGTTTGTAAACACCTTGCTGAGTTGAGAAGGCCGTGAGCACCAAAATGCCACCTTTTTTCCTATTCACGATTAAAGCCATTAGGAAAGCTAAATTGGGCCTAAACTGTCAAAGTGTGCAGTAGGTTTGGAGAACATTCTAGATAAGTGGATCTCAAACATCCAATCACTGCATCTATCCTACATTCGTTATACCACCTGTCAAGTTGCATGTTTTGTTTAAGTTCGGGCTTGTTATGACAACATTTCCCTTGAGTAAAGCAGTGCGATGTTTAAGTCATGGCATGACACAAAATACCATTCATTTGGAGGGTGGAATGGATCCGTGGCTTCATTAGCTTGGTTGCATGTTAGCGCATTTTATTAACACTAATATAACCTAAGCAATATCTTCACCAAAAATAATCATGACACTGCGACTGACTGGGGTTACAGGAGCAAAGAGCATGCAATTTATCCCCATGTGGCAAGCAAGGATGTCGACTTTCTTTCAGGTGTTCTCAGTTACCACAGAGGGATAGAGAGCTTTGAGGCCCACGTCCTAAAGCTGCACTATTCTGCTCTCTAGTGGTGATAGTCCAAACAGCTAAAGTGACAGATTAAATGGGGTCTCCCCTGATGAAGCGAAGTATAGCCCCCAGTTCTTTGACTGCCCTACTTTTAACTTGTGTTGTTTGACTCGTAATGTGACACTTTTTCAGAGTCGTTCAGGAATTCCCTCTTGCTAATTAATCGAGTGTGTTTACAATTGAGCAGGGGTCTCATACTCAAATTAACCAAGGGCCAAATGTGATCCCTAGCTGCCATCAACAGGCCGCAAGTCATCAGCGGCGGTTGGGGGGTGTCCCGAGTGCCGGACTTTCCACAGACCGCAAGTTGTTGCCGCAGGAAACGACGACAAGGGCCGCGAGTTTGAGACCCCTGTCATGGAGCGTATAATCATATAGTGTATAATAATAATGTCTTGCTTGTCAAGATGACAGTTCTGTTGGTTTCCCAATACATTGAACAGCAATAAAACAAAAGCTCTATCATGTCAGAGTGTGGATGTCTTTGCATTCTTACCAAGGTCAAGCCTCTGACAGAGTGAGCCAAGGCCGTTCAGTACGGCCAGCTGGAGTTTGTAGGCCTGAGTATGTGCGTAGACAGGTCCTGCTTTGGCGCTGATGTTGGCCTGCTGTGCCAGAGAGGAGCGAAGTTTGGGAAGAACCTCTTTAGAGACTCTCCTGCTCAGGAAGTCGCCACATCTGTCACCCAGGGTGCACAACACCTGTAGGTGGATTACACAATGAGTCCACATAAAATGCACAAACATCTATTGTGACAAAGCCACGAATAACCTGCTACAAGTCAAGTCAAGTTAATTTGATTTGTATAGTACCAAATCATAACAGAAGTTATTTCAACACTCTTTCCAAGATGGAGCCAATAGAGCTCGTCAACATGTAAACACTCAAAGTCTAAAATATGAACCGCAGAGACCCAACATATTCCCCATTAGCGACAATGGCACAATCAATAGAATTCTTTGCCCACACATCCCAGTTTATGATGCCGTGTGACTCTGTTTGTTTGATTAATGAGTTTGCCATCGCATGTTTAAGATTTGGTGAATGAATGAAAAATAACTTGCTTCATGACATGTAGAATCAATCTATAACAAAAGGAGTCCTATTTGACAAGCGACAAGGACAAGGACAAGGAGGAGCGTTTTTTTTCCATTCTGTCATATAATAATGTTGCAATTGAAAGGAGCAGCAAAACATAAGGTGCAAATGAGCAATGAAATCAAACAACAGTTTTTTTTCCCATTCAGGTAAGATGAATAATAAAGGGATGAAATCATTTAGTTAGATAATTGCCATGAGTGGAAACCTGAATTACAAATCAATCAATAAATTTAAAACAGTCTTTCCTGATCGAGTCCAGTGTTTTTCCATCAACAAATTAAAGAGGCCTACAAATTAAATACCAGTGGCCTCATTAACGTTGGAACATATGGCATAAATGCATGTAGCACATACCCTGAAGGCACGGAGTACGGCTAGAGGATCATCAGCTGTCAGTCTCTGCAGGAGGGTGGGCCAACAACGATGAGCCATAGGCAGGAGTTCATTTTCCCTTTCACTCAGAATACTCAGGCATAACTCCAGCACATCCAAGGCCTGGGGGACAGACAAAATCATGCAACCTTAGCTCCCAGCATATAGGACCGTGGCTAAACTGGATTGTATACTCGTCTTGAAACCACACTGTGTAGGCCATCCCATGATCCTGAGCAAGACACTAAATCTGCTTGACTGTCTCCCGGATAACCAGTTAGCATTTTTTTGCTACTCAAATAGCTAGAATAGGTCAAGAGAAGACTTGAATAATCTCTCTAGGATTAGAAATATATCTATGAAAAGGTATAGTTAACAAATTGGAGGGTATTTTGACAATTTGCATGTTCCTGTCTTCATGTTCAATACAATGCTAGGTCACGCGATAACCCATACAAACACTGTAAAATATGTTTAATGAAGTCAATATGGAGCAAAAATTTTTATAACCTTCAAACTTGATTCTAACTTGTTGATTTTGATGATTCTAACTTGTGGTAGCTATTGCATGTGGTTGACTGTCTGTGACAACATGCTGTGACATTGTAAATGGTGCTGTCATTTCTCAAATGTTCCCATGAGGAAACCCAGACATATTTACTCCATGATGAGGTCACTATGCAATCAGACCTGGCAATTGACAACATTTGCCTGAGCACTTTCCTTTAGTTGTATGTAACAAAAGCAAGAAATAACCACTGTTGTGCGGGTGAGATGATAGTGTGGCATCTCCATCTGTGTTAAATATCATTTGACAGCCCTTTGTCTAGGCATGTTGTTATTTCAAAAGGATTTCTCAAATAATTGTGAACGCTTTT
>OMPJ01045487.1:0-15911 GCA_900312935.1 Carapus acus
AGGGAGGGAAGTGAGAGAGAGAGGGAGAGGAAGGGAGAGGGAGAGAGCGAGAGAGAGAGAGAGATGGAGGGAGAGAGAGGGGGGAGGGAGAGAGAGGGAGAGATGGAAGGAGAGAGAGAGAGACAGAGAGAGAGAGTGGAGTGAGAGAGAGATGAGGGGAAGAGAGAGGGAGAGAGCGAGAGAGAGAGGGAGGGGGGGGGAGGGGGTGAGAGAGAGAGAGAGATGAGAGGGAGGGAGAGAATGAGAGATGGGGAGGTAGGAGGAGAGAGGGAGCGAAAGAGAGATGGAGAGGGATGAAAGAAGGTGAGGAAGTGAGAGACAGGGAGAGATGGAGGTAGGGTGGGAGAGAGACGGGGGAGAGACAGGATGAGAGAGAGGGGGAGAGAGAGACAGAGAAGGAGGGAGAGAGATGGAGAGGAAGGGAGGGAGAGAGAAAGAGGGAAAGAGTGAGAGAGAGAGAGAGAGAGAGAGAGAGGGAGAGATGGAGAGCCTCCGGGGTGAGATCAGGCAGAAAAAAAGATTCAATTTCCTCTTATCGGGCCAGACAGATCACATTAGCCCATCCACTAGTCCACAGCCCAGGCTTAGCCACTCGCCAAACATCTGCCACTCACTAAATATCTGCGTGTGTGTGTGTGTGCGTGGGTGTGTGTTGTGACGGCACGTTCAGTACGTATTAGCATCGTGTGTGTGTGTGTGTGTGTGTGTGTGTGTGAGCATTGGTTAATCTGCAGATTGTTTGCTCTGTATTATTGGCAGCCTGCCCCAGCAGGGAGTCTCAGCAGCATTACCAGCCATGTTGCCCTCCCCCCTCACCTCGGTGTGTGTGTGCGTGTGTGTGTGTGCGCGTGTGTGTGTGAGGGAGGCAGAGAGCGCTTTAAAAAGTATTGATGCACTGTCATCACTGCGCCAGCTGAAATATTGATGGAGGTCAGAACAAGAAGAATTACGCTAAAACTCATCTGCTTTTGCGCTCCTCGGTCTGTCCCCCCCACACAGCTGCCCGTGTGTGTGTGTGCGCATACGTGTGTGTGTGTGTGTGTGTGTCTGAACTGAAGGCAGTGATGCAGAGCAGTGCTGACAATCACAGGACGCGCTGTGCTTCTGACTGTGCTGACGCCGCTGCGCCTCCATTTCCTCGCTAACGCCGCGGCGGCGGCGGCTGCCAGCGTTGGCGCGCGGGGTGTGACCTCCGCCCACGATGTGTGACCTCTGCCCGCGACGTGTGACCTCCGCACGTGACCTGCGACCCCCCGCCTGCGACTAGCGAATCCAAATTTTCACCCCCTCGACCGTCCAGTCTCGCTTTCCCTATTCACCTCACGATTCGGTTATGCAAGGGATGAGCCCCCCCTCGGGACAAAGCCAAATATCACAGCGAGGACGAACACACACGCCGCCGTGCTTGTGTGCATGTCTGAGCATGTTAATGATGAGCGTGTGTGTGTACTGCTTGTGTGCACGCAGCAAAAATCCACTCATATCTGCCTGATATTGACATGCAATCGCTAAGACCCGCTGTGACCCACATTCTCTCTCCTTCAATCCGCCATGCGGAGTTTAATGTGTAAACACTGATTCTCACCATAAACACACGCTCGCTGGCACACACACACTCACTCGCGCACACACAAACACAGACAGATTGCTCCTCCTGTTCCATATTTGGTGTCTTTTTTCCCCACTTTGGCTCCATCCCGCCAGCTTGTGGGGATGAGGGCGGATGAGAGAGGGAGACGAGGGCTTGTGTGGGTTTATTTTGCGGCCACTAGGAGGCCGAGGGAATTGGGCCTGACACTGTGAAGGTCACAGAGGGATGACATGTGGCAGGGAGAATGGGTGGGGGGAGTGTGTGTGTGTGTGTGTGTGTGTGTGTGTGGGAGTGAGTGTGACTGACCGGTGATGATGAGTGTGTAAGGCATGGCGGCCTCGGTGAGCATGCTCTGTATGTGGCCAGTGAAGAGCTGGAGCGCTTGGCCACGGCCGCTGTGAGGGTTCACCAGCACCATCAGCCTGCGGGGGCGCCGCACCGCCGAATACGATACACCTGAGGGAGAGAGATTGAGAGAGACAGAGAGAGGGAGAGAGAGAGAGTAGGAATAGTTTTCGTGAGAGCCTCAATTTACAGCACAGCTTCAACCTGATGTGCCACAATCTTGCTGACTTGACATTCTTTCCTTGACGCATCTCTCTCTCTCTCTCTCTTTCTGTCGCTCTGTCACTCTCTGTGGCTGACATCTACATTCCTTTAGCGGCCACACCCACACTTAACCACAGGCGAGTCATTTTTAGGAGACAGCGGAGTTGCCGAGCAACAAATCGGCCCCTGGTTTGAGTCCAGGCTCCACAAGCGGGGCTGCCGGAGTGCCCTTGAGCAAAGCATTGACTCTGATAGAGGCTCAGACAGGAGCCCACTACTCCTCAGTTAAAGAGAAAAAGGAAAAAAAAAAAAGGATTTTCTTCTTGGATTAATAACCCTGATATTAGGCAATATTAAATTAAATTAAATTAAATTAAATTAAATTAAATTAAATTAAATTAAATTAAATTAAATTTAACATATCAATATTAATATATTAATATATTAATGTATAGCAATATTTAATAATAATAATAATAATAATAATAATAATAATAATAATAATAATAAATATTAACGTATTAATGTATATTAATATTTAATATATTAATATTAGGCAATATTCTTCTTTATTTATGTTCTCATTCATTTTGAGAGCATTCTCAGTATTTTGAGAATATTAAACGGAATTAACGTGGAAGGAGCTTTGATATCCACAAGCCGTGGAACCAGCAGCTAGTGTGAAAACACACACTCACACACTGCACAACTCCCATTTCTCTCTCTCTATTCACCCCCCCCCTCACACACACACACCGGACCGTCATTGTGGCCAGCCTGTATCAGACTACAATGTGGCCGCGGCGACACAATGGAGGCTCTCTGCACTTCCAGAATCTCTGCTACAGCACTGGAAGCAGGTCATCGTCCCTGAAAAGAGCTTTTGACACCGGAGATGAAAACCCTGCCCCCTCCCAAACAGAGTGGGGACCGTCCGCTGGAATCGGACACGGCCTGGGCTAGATAAGGAGGCGTGCTAACCCCGAAGCGCAGCGGGACGATGGGCGTCGCGCCGCCATCGCGCCGTGAGGTCGTTACTGCTGCATCTCTCGCCCACTGAGGCTCTTTGTTGGGCCCCGTCTGAATTATGGGCTCGGAGCTCGTTTATGTCCGTGTGTATGGATTTAGTTACCCGGGGCGTTAAAATGAACAGCACCAATAACTCGCCGGGCCTTCCGGCGCTGTAATGCGAGAGTTTATTACGGCGCAACGCTACCGGGCGCTTTCACACCGGCTCCAAAATAGAAAATACGTAAATAGAGAATGTGCATGGTGTAATAAATAATAGAAACATTACAGCAATGCTAATACACAGACAAGAACATCGTTAATTTCTTTGCTAATAACCGTAATCATCATGATTTAACCTCATTAGCATTGTTAGCGTTATTAGCATAAAAGTGCTTACATGTGGGAAATATAATGTACAAAAGCATTAATGTGGTCGCTTTATCTGCCTAGCAGTGCTCTCGCTAAGCTAATTGTTTGATAACCAAAGCTGCTGCTAATGCTAATAAATGTCATTTAGTTAACCATGATAACGACACATTTTATTAATATATCAGTAGTTTACCAGCATCACGGAACATTGTTGCCTCCGAGATTTTCAAGATGGAAATATGGAATCTGTTAGAATAACACCCTCCTGATTAACCGTGTGTGTGTGTGTGTGTGTGCGTGTGTGACAGCGAAGCGCCAAAAATGTCTGTGTTTGCGGATGTTGCTCATTTCACACTGAGCGCAGACTGGCAAAGACACACACACACACACACAAATACACAATAGAGTGTGAGAGATTTCTCGTGTGGGGTTGCGATCTCGTCCTTTGCCAACGTGACGAATCCCTGTGCAGACGAGTTTATTTGTTGATGGAAAAAAAAAATCTCAGCTACTAAGAAAACCCAGGAAACTACTTAACTCCTCCACTAACCCCCCCCACCCCGAAAGTCGTCACCATCGGTTTTTGACAATGTCTGCCTGACGATGGCGGCCAAGTTCAGGGCTGACAGATCTGCAAACAAGCCGCATTCCACAGGAGGACAAAAAAAAGGAAAGAAGCCTACTTGGTTGAAGTGTGTGTGTGTGTGTGTGTGTGTGTGTGTGTGTAAGGGAGCACAAACACCCCTGCTCAGTCAGGCATCACTGACAGGCCGTCACAGCCCCAGAGGAAGACGTAGCCCGCCGACACCAGGAGTCGGGGTCAAAGGTTAAACTCAGCCCCAGAGGGACGAAGGGACGACCCGGGGAACTTTTTGCATTTCTCACTCTCAGTCAGCGGAGGAGCAGCTTTTCCCTCTCCTCCTTCCTCCTCCCCTCATTTTTCTTTCACGAGCCCGACGCGTGCCCACTCTACGCGCCTCAGATCTATATCTGACGTGGCAGCCGGCCGTTCGCGGCGTTTGCAAACAGTCACGCCAACTTCCCATCATGCCGCTCGGCTCGCACGCCGTCGCCGGCAGGAACTTTGGGAGCGTCAGCGTATCATCAAGCCCCCTCTTCATTATTTACACCTTCTCCGGCCCTGGGAATGTGCTGGGAGGATGAGGTAGAGGAGGAGGAGGGGGAAAAAAAAAAGAGAAAGCAAAGCTTGCTCTGAGTACAGATTCCTCCGTCTCGGTCTGGACGTCAGAGACGTCCAGTCGTCTCCACGGCTTCGCTGCTTCCCGGCAGGTGCCCGTCTGCCTGCCAGCCTGCCTGCCCGGCATTAAGGACTGAAACACAAACTCCTGCTGGCAGCCAACCAGAAAGAAGCTGGAAACTCTTCATCACAACAGAGACTTGTTTCTCTCTCTCTCTCTCCCTCCCTTCTCCTCCATCTCTCTTGGACAGCCTGGTTGTGAGTAATGACACCAAGTCTCCTCCTCAGCTGGGGACCAGACGAGCTTTGTCTTCATCATCACCTCCTCCTCCTACTCCTCCTCCCTTTCTCGACTGATAGTCTGATGTGCTGAGCACACACGTTTACCCCCCTTTTATCCACAAAGCTAATGAGACGAGAAGACAAAGACATCTGAGGCCGGCGTGGATGTGATCTAAACCATCCGGCGACGTCGTTAACAGACCTCATTAGGCGCCGGCGCCGACTCAGCAGAAACCGAGGCCAAACCTGTGCGGTTTTGATCAACGCTGAGCTCTGAGGAGGAGATAACGACAGGGCGAGGAGGACCCTTAGACTCCAAGGCTGGTGAGCCTTAGGCATTGGCTGGTTTCTGAAGTCTTGGAGAAAGTAAACAAGTCCAGCGGCTAGGAGTCAACTTCTGCTTTGGTTGTGCCATGACAACCTCCCTAGACAATCAAGCCATTGCTCTGTGTGTGTGTGTGTGTGTTTCCATGATTCACGCTGCGTGAATGGAGGAATTACGGCGGGAACGCGGCTCCGCTTTGGCGGCAGGTAGAGCAGGTTTGTCTCGGATCATCTCCAAGGCCCGATTGCGTCTTTCTTGAGATGCAAGTTAGACCACTTGCCACTTCCTGGGTTCCTCACCTGAGCCGCGGTTTCGATGCACAAACCCCGAGTGTGATCCATCACGAGTGTATTGTCATTTAATTTCCTGATTCCATTAATACTCCAGTCATGACCTGGTTTGAGGCCACGGGCCAACCTGATGTCCACTCCCCCGATTTCGTCAACTTTCCCTCCCCTTTCTTACCTTCTCGCCGAGGTGCCACCTTCACGCAGGCGTCTCTGATGGCTCCTGCCCACCTCTCAGCCTCCTGGAGGTTCACCGCGGGGTCCTGGACCGGCGCCACCCGAAAGCACTGTTCCACTTTCCGGCGGGCGGCACCTGCGCCCATCCAGCGGCCCTTGAGCGGGTAGAAATACGCCGTGAAACAGGCTCCGACGTCCGCGCCGCCCGCCGCCACCGCAGCCGCTCCCGCTCCGTGCGCCCGGCATCCGATACAGTCGCTCAAGTTGAAGACCACCTTGGTCCGGTCCGGGGAGGAGGAGATCTTCTGGACGGTCAGGACGCTCTCCGTCAAACTCACCGAGTAGCGGAGCCGGTGGTTCAGCGTGTCCGTGAACTCACCATACAAGAAGCCGCCCGCCGCCCCGTTCCTCAGGCGGGGCGGCTGCGCTCCGGACGCGTCGGTCTCCATCCCGGGGCGAGGGGATGGCGGGGCGCTGCGGACTCTGCGGCTCTCGACAGTCCGACTGCCGCGGGACGCCGCCGAGTGTGTGTGTGTGTGTGTTTGAGTGTGTGGCAGCTGCTGCTCGGTGTGTGGGACTCAGTCTCTCCCTAGTGACCGGATAGGGGAACGACAACGTGACGGGGGCGCGCGCACACGCACACGCACGCACACACACACACACACACACACACATACACACAAGACGCATTATGTGGTGCCTCCACGGTCCTCCAGAGATGGATGGAGGTCCTCCGTCTTCACCTGCCCGCGTCTCCGCCGTCATGATTGCCACCCTCAAGCTCTTCATGGTTTGTGAATCACTTCACCAGACTTCAAAGAAGTCACAACCGCTCTTCTACCATATTTTTTTTATGCAATCTCTCATTTATTAACAAGTCATAACCGCCCTAATGGAGCAGTTTTACGATCTGATACAAAAGGGGCATGATGACGCTCTCCCAGTCGTGTTGTTTGTGAATAACCACCGTGTCGTTTTTGTAAATGTAATCACGTAGTAGCATACTCCCTCTTTTATGACTCTAAATTTACGTGAGCTATAATTATTATTTTATGCGACAAAATTGAAGGCATATGTTATTGATGGTGTGGATCGTGGATTCATTAGTGCGCTATCTTGGTAATTGCTTACTCTTAATTCAAATTTTGACCACGCCTACTGTAGTCACATGGGTGATTACGTCAGAATATTGATATGAGTGTCTTCGCGCGAGATTTCCGCCCTTGCTCCGAGGGCAGCCGGCTGCTGGCACGATCGGGAGACTCGTGTGGCTGCGACTTTACGCGCCATGAACAATAAAGCTGAATATCCCATGCTGTATTTGCAGCTACAAATGGAGAAAGCTCCAGTCAACGCTGACCCTCCGTGATCGCCACAAGTAGTGAGTATAGCAGTTATTTTCGAGGACTTTTTGGGGAAGAAGTGGCTAACTAGCTGCTAGCTAACCGGGTTGCCATGGTGGAACACGTGTAGCGGCCAACATGTGGCCCAGCGTGACTGACACCAACTCTTACTCAGTTGACATTAGTTAAGACGGTGATAGGTGTACTTTTATAACCTGTGGTTGTTTCTTTCAGGACGGCCCGCTTAGGTGCCGTGTGTCATCGCCGATTTGGGATTTGCAGGGTAAGTGTTACCGCTGTGGAAGCGATAATTGGGTGCTAATACGGAGCTTGTAGTCGCTTTCGCAACATGTGATGAGTTTGTTATCCCTGTCTGAAATAGACGTGTGGAAAGCATTGGTACCTGACTGGCTACGGGCTGTCGTGTGAAGCTGCATGTTGTTAATGAAGCATCGCTAACGTTGCTCTCGTTACAGATTACCTGCGGGACGCCGCGTTCATCAAGACCGGCAACAAAAATGGCGGCAGGTCAATGAGGTGAGTTCTACGGGTGTTTGTAAAATTGAAGTTTGTGCAAATTCCGTGATGAAAATGCTGCATAGGAAGTGCCGTCTGATGCGATAACTGACGATGCCTAAAGCTGGTCTGAGAAACATTGAGAAACGTGAAGTCTGTCCACACGCTGTGCCTTGGGCACTGCGGCCTCAAAACTAAAGGAAACTTGTCTTTACAGATATTCCGACGAAATCTGGACTGTGTGGAGAGCCTTGAGATGAAAAATGGTAAACGCAGTTTAAGATCGATGTTTAGATAAGTTCAAATGAAGTCTGTGATGATACAAGTTATCCCTGTCTGAATGTTGGTGTGGAGTTATGGTAACCTGAGGCTTTGTGTAATGATGCCTAAGTTGATGCATTTTTTGGGAAGTATTACATATTTTGTCTTTTTTTTTTGCATTCCGCAGATTAAGGTAACGACCAGATGGGATATGAAAGGATTTGTCCACAACAATGCACTGCCTGCACTAAGTCCTGAGTGGTTTTCATTTTGACAAGAGATTTGAATTTTGTCACCATTTTATTTGAACATGCTTGTATCAAAAGTTAAAAAACAATTCAATAAAAGTTGTTCTACAAAAGTGGCTCGTCATGGCATATTTAAGCACTCAACAAAGGTTGGTTTAATTTGCGCCTCTATCAGCATGTGCTAGTCTGTATGGAAGGAACTGCAAGATTTCTTCAGTGTGTTGAGGAAGAACTGCTCATCTTGGAGGTAATCATGATCCTGGGGAACGAAAAGTGAGGCCATCATTAGCTGAGAGCAAATTTAATGATGTCTCATTGATGCTGAAAGGATCAATATTAGGGTTGATGTCACAGGTTGGCAAAGTTTGGAAATTGTCTTCATAATGTTAATCTGAGAAGGAATGGCAGCTCAAAGTAATGGTGTTTGTCACTGTAATCAGTTTTCGGCTACACCAGAGTGCTGTGAATCAGCATTAAAACTATTTGTCTCGTTTTCCATTGACATTAGAGGTGATTTTCAAGTGCTGAGACTCATATTTTGAAAGGAACTGTAAATAAAAGGTGCTCCAATTGTACAACTTACTGCCTCTTGCCCAAAGAGTACTGGGAGAGACTCCAGCAGACCCCCGTGACACCAATGGGTAAGAAGCGCGTATGAAAATGAATTTCTAAATGAATTTCCATCAAGTTGTTACCTTCTCTGCGGTATACTTCAGCATAGCCAGACTGGCCTGCAGTTCCATAGCCTGTGAGCTGCCGTTGGAGGCAGGAAGGGGAACATTCAGGGTGGAAATGGGCTCAGGGTTTGGCAAAGTAGAGCCCAAATCTACAGTTACAAATGAACAAGCTCAGTTTGTGCAAAAAGAGGCGTTGAACAGGCTAGATGGAGTCGTGGAGGTGGCACTGAGGCTTACCTGCTAACACGGGCGCTGTCCATAGTGGTGATGGAGCTACGGGATGTCTGGACCACTGGGTTTCTTTGTGTGCATGAGTCATCCGCGTTCGCTCCTGAAAGATAATTTGGCTTCAATATCTAAATCGAGGCACATGATGTGCTTCCTACCAACAAGTAGTGAGGCGTTGAGTAATTGCTCCATGTGCTGCTCAGTACCTGATGCAGTCGCTGCTCTTGCTGCCTCATCCTCTCCATTTGGGAGTGAATATTTCTGAGCCTGGTCTGATGTTCGCTCTCCACCATGCGTGCCTGGTGTAACGCCCGCTCTCCCTCCTCGTACCTCTCTGTAGCCAGCTTGGAAGAGCAGAGTAAAAATGTACGATACGCAACAAAGGATGTAGAACAAATACGCAAGCAGTACCGCTCAACTTTCGAAGAATTTGAGGAATTCAGCAGATCAGAGGCTAGTTTACCTTGCTGAAGGCCTCCACCTCCTGAGCTCGCGTCTTCAGTCTCAGAGCTGTCCCACTCAGCCTGTCTTTCTCCAGGTCTAGTTCCTGCTTTTGTTTCTCCACCACCTCTCGCTGCTGTGCGACAAACATCTCCTTCTGTTTCAGCTCAGCGGCGCGGAGCTTCAGGTCGGCTTGTTCCTACAACAAGATTCAAAAAGGGAGAACTGATCTTAAGTTCACATTGTTGAACTTAAGTGCATTGTGGGCTATGTTTGACTCTAGTTGTCCTCTCCGCCGTGGTGCTCACCTGTGCCAGGCTGATGATGGATCCCTCCCTGTGCGCGTCCCTCTCCAGGGCCCTGTTGGCCTCCTTCTCGGCCCTCTCCAGCCTCTGCTTCTCCTGGGAGTGGAAGCGAGCCCACTCGGCGGCCAACTTCCTCCTCTCCTCTGCGCAGTGCTGCATCACCGACTGTTGCTCCTCCAGCAGGGCGCTCTGTCGAGAGAGGCCGCGAGGGGGGAGGACAACATGAACGGAGCTCCGTCGTCTCTGATGGATGTGTGAAGATGCTGCTGCTTCACCGGACCTTCGCCCTCTCCAGCTCCTCTCGCTCCATGTTGATCTGCACGGTGAGGGAGCGCCGTTCCTCTTCGAGGCTTCTCTGGGTCGATTCTGTCTTTACTTGCTCTGCTGTCACTCTCCACCTTTCCTGGGGTGAAAATACAAAAAGGACGAAAAGAAGTCTGAGTTTGTTTTTCTAGATTCATGGCGCACATTTCCTCTGGTAAACATTTAGTCTCCTGCGACATGTTTACGATCCGTTTACGGCTCGTCTTTCCGCACTTCTGACCTTCTCGAGTTGTCGCTGTTGCTCAATCAGCTGCGTGTCCATCCTGGCGATGATCTCCTTGAGGCGAGCTCTCTCCTCGGCCATGCCTCGCTGCTGCTGAGCCAGCCGCTCCTGCATCACTACCGCCCGAGAGACAGCCGCGCGGTCATTTTTCTCCAACTTGATTTGGTGTGTTTGTGCGTGTTGTTGAGGGTTTCGAGTTACTTTGCAGCTGCTCGTCTCTCTGTCGAGCGCCCTGCTCCAGGCTCTGGGATGTGTGTTCGTGAGTGCTCTCCACCCGGGAGGAGATCTCGCCCAGCCGCGTGGAGAACTGCTCCATCTGCTCGATCACCACTGTGAGAGATCTGGAGGGACGAGATCGGGGGTGGGCGAACATCTCAGCTCAGGGGCCACATTGACTTTTAAAGTTTGACAGATGGCCGCAGACAAAAGGTGCAGACAAATAAAACAACAACAACTTAATTAAACAAAACAAGATTTGTTGTTAATCTATCTCTGCCAGCATGTCAAAGTCTGGTGTTAGTTGTCTTGTTGTAGTTTTTATTGTTTGTTTTGAATGCAGACAAAATTGTGAATTCTGTACCAGTCTTAGGTGGGCTGGATTAAAAAGGCCATCGGGCCTGATGTGGCCCATGGGCCGTGGTTTGCCCACCTGCATAGAGGACAATTTTTCTTATCTGCTTCACAGGTTTCCTGCTTGAGCTGGTTTTGCCCCTCTGGACAAATGTTACATCTTCGCTCAACCGGCTGTCTAAACTCCAGAGCTGTTACCTAGTCTGTGATGTTGCGCTTGTAACGGCATCGATTTCCTCATCTTTGAGCTTTTTTACTCTGGAGATTTGGTCTTCGTGGTCCTTTTTCATCTCCAAAATGCACTTCCTGGAGAAGCAAGTAGAGAGACAAACCAGTAAAAAAAAGAAAAACATTCATAACTGTTGTAATTGAAAAAATTCCAGCAATTCTGCACTGATTTAAATCATAACTTGCAATTGCGTTAACAACATCTGGTCAATGTTATTGAGTACGAAGACCTGTTAAGTGATTTCTGCGATATCTTTCAATTCCAATGTGTGAGCGCAGATAAAACGTGTCGATAAAATGCCGGCACAGAAGCGACAGTTCCTCTCGGTACCTCTGGAGGTCTCTAAGTCTCTCCACCTCGCGATCCCTTTCCTGCTGGGCCTGAGCCAGTTTGCGCTGGTACTGAGCCTGCAGCTCGGTGCGCTCCTGCTCTGCCAGTCGCGTTACCGTGGCCAGACGCTCCATTAGGTCTTCACACTCCTGCCGTGCTCGCATGTCCTTCTGGGCTGCTGATTCCTCCAGCATTTTCACACGAGCCCTGGTTGGCGTGCAGAAGTACCGTAGTTACACATTAGACATGCGACACGCACGTAAAAAATGCAGGGAGGAACGTGCAGTGACGTAAATGTGGACATATTTGTGTGAGTGCGACGTCGAATCTGCGGCGCGTACTTGTGCGAATTCTCGATGAGCTCCGTATCCTGTTTATGCCTCTGCTGGACGCTCTCTAGCAACACTTGGCTTTGTTCGAGCTCCAGCTGTAGAGTCTTAACCTGCGTGACAGTAAACAGGAGTTTTAGGAGGGCCGCCTGATTTAGATTGGAGGCAGGATGTTATTGAGCTGAAACGCTCGGGTGCGTCCCGGCGGAGACGACAGCCTCTGAGGCTGCAGGGGTGAGCTGAGCGAATATAACCTTGAAAGTTGTCGAGAGAGAAGAGAGTCAGAGGAGAATATGCATGAAGTGTGATGTGGTTGGTTGTAAAAAAGCTCCTCTGCCCCTCTCGCTGCGCACCCCAGGGGGTAACACTTAATAATTCCATTGTCCAAGCATCACCACCTGTCCTTCCAGCTGAATGAGGCAAGCCTGCGAGGCCTGGTGATCCCCGAATCGCTGCTCTTTCTCCTTCAGCCTGAGCACAGACCCGGCGTCCAGGACGCCTCCCAGTAGCTGCGACTGTATCATCTCCAAGAGAAAACACAGACATCTCAAAATAACGTGGCGGCTTCCTCCTCCGATTCTCCACGAGATTGTGTCCATCTCTACCTGCTGCTGGAGCAACAGCTGCTGGAAGCTATCTGCTGAAAGTGTGACCTGTTGAGAGAATTTTATTTGAAGTGTGAAATTGCGAAGCAAAGTGCAAAGTCATTTTTGTTCTTGACCAAAAAAAAACAAAACAAAAAAAAAAAGCGCACCTGTGGTAGGAGGTCAGTTGGCGTGCTTGGTGTTCGGCTTTGACCTGATGGAGGGTGAGAAGAAGCAAAACACGGTCCTCCATTACACCTAGCCGGGCAAAGCCTGTATTGGCAAGATGAGGGACACTCACTCATGGTCGATGGCGACTGGGATGGAGCAGTTAGCGAGATGGCGGTGGCGCCTGCGAGAGTCGAGTCCATGAGTCAGTGACGTGGCGCAGTCACGGTTTCGCTAGAGATCATTTCAGAGGGCACCTACCCGTCTTGATCCTCTCATCTTTAACAGGGGCCGCACGGGGATTGGGGCGTGGCGGTCCGGTGGACTTCTCGCTGTGTGACAAAAGAGGGAGTGAGAAGGTGGAGGCTCCAGCTGCAGCTGCAGCTTCAGCGTAGCGCCGACACTGCGGTGCCGTACCTCACGTCTGTGGTGGAGGCGTGTGTGTCTTGTCTCCCCTTGGGGGTTTGCTCGCTGAAAAATTAAACACGACAAGTCATATGCAACTGCTAGGACGCGCTTCCGCTCTTTCACTCGATTCCGCAATACCTCGTAAAAGACTCGAGATCCACTTCTTCTCCCAGACTCTGCGGCTCCGATTGTGGTCCGGATTGGGCCTTCTTCCTGCTCAGCACTCCTGCTAACCAGTCCTCCTTGTCCTCCGTGTTTGGGCTTTTGGAGACCTTGGGTGTGCCTGCTATGGCGGAGCTGTCCGGAGGGTTTGTGGCCTCTGCTTTAGGAATTGCAGCAGGTGCGGCCTGGCCAGCAGTCAGGGAGGACTTGCTCTCAGCCTTGGGGGGCGGGGATTGTGCCTTTTGAGATTCAGCGGAGGGCTTGGACTGTTTGGCGTCATCCTCTGAGAAGATGACGTCGTCCGTCTTGAGACCGAGCCAGTCAGCTGAGCTTCGGGACCGAGTGGAGGTGGCGGAGTTCGGTGTGGCTGGTTTGGATTTCTTCTCTGGCGTAGAGGCACCAACATCTTCATCAGAAAATCTGTTTGAAAGGAAAAATAATTCCATTCCAGGCTCCACTTAATCATCCATTAAATATATGAGCTGTGGTTGAAGATGCTGGAGTTCACCGGACACACACCTGACAGACTGTCTCCGCGGCTGATGGCCTTCCGGTGTCGTTCCCAACGTGGGCTGGTAGGATCCAAACGTGAGGTCATCATCTAAGAAGAGCAGAGGCCAAAAAAAACCAAGCCGTCACTTTCTCACCATCTCAGCCATGCAGGCCCAAGGGCTACGGAGCGTGTGTTACCTTTCGCACTCGTGGGCTTTTCCTGTTTTTGTACCCTGTCGCCGAACTGGGATTCGTTCTTGTTGTTGCCGGTGGGGGGTCGCTCCAGAAGATGCGGGGAGGTCCCACGCTCCAGGATCTCGTCCAGGCGAGTGCGAGCTCTCTGCGGGGGATTGCTTTTGGCCGAGAAACACGGGCATAGACATTATCTCGGCACACACACGCCCTGCTTCGGCCTTTTCTGCTGATTGTGAGTGACCACACGTGATGCAGATTTGCCGCGTTGCTGGATGACTGAATGAGAAACACGTGTGAAAACAAGCCTCTCACCTCTCTTTGACCCGACCAATGATGTCCTTTCTGATGGGACTGCGTATGTCATTGTGGTAACCCAGTGCGTCCATCAGGTCGTCCTTTTCGTCATCAAACGTGACCTCGTTCTGTCTCTTCGGCATCCTCGCCGCTGAGCAAAGAGTGCGAATGGAGACCAGGCATTAAAACCATTGAAAATCAGGGTTTGACAAATAATGCCAGGAATAACACAAGAATACACTTTACTTGTTTCTCTTTTTGAAACAGGGGACAGTGTTGGGGCTGCTGCTGCACCTTTGGCAGGTTTTGCGTCATTAATGCTTGTGGCTGATTCTGTTTTCATTTCCTCTGGTGTCATCCAAATATGTGAAAGAAATCAGGGACACATGAATTCACTGTTTTGATACTGTCGTATGGAGAGTGCAGTGAAGCACATTGACGAAAGGGTATCCATTCATGTTTCTGTTCAAATTTGGGGAGTAATCTAATGAGTGGAAAAGCATGTGGTGTATGGTTAGATAGCACAGAGCAAACTCAGTTATCAAGGTTGTCAGTTTCGTCGGTTTCCCATTTTGGAGGGTTGTTATTTCCCTCAGCTCCACGGGGGACACACTCACCCGAGAAGGTCGTCTTCTTGTATCCATGCGGAAAGGATGAGGGTGCGGAATTGGGCTTGTTACCTCCGTCAGTGGGTTCATCTGCGTGAACGAGGAGACAGCTTTTGCTGATTGCTGCTATAAATGGAAACCTCAAAGCTAGTGCTAATGTGAAGCTAGTGGTGAGAGAGTAATTTATGCAGGAACACACTGTGAGAAATTACCTCTTGGCGCTGCCATTAAGTTACTCTGTAATGTCGCAGCGCCTTTCTTCGGCTCTTTTCTGTCAGGCCCCTTTGTCTGAGCGGGGGCAGAACTGGGTTTTTTCCTGGATCCGAAAAGGCCGGCGTCTGATTCCATACTGTCTAAGTCCTGTGTGAGGGTCGAAATAAGAAACGAAACAGACCTGGTACATTTGCGGGTTCAGTTGTATCTTGACACACAAGCAACTCATCATGAGAATTTTTAGAGATCCGAGCTGTCTCTTGGTCCATATTTTTGTTGGGGATATGAGCGTGAATCGGAGTTAGGAGGTACACATTATCTATGACGGCTCGCACTATCTACGACGATTTGAAACTCCCAGAAACAGGAAATTCAGCATTGACAGAATCATTCAAGGCTCGTCATGGGTGATTTGAGAATTTTAAGAAGAGACTTGGCTAAAGGCGATGCTACAGCAGAAAGGCTATGTTCAAAACAAGAGTTTAACTGGAACCAAATATCATTATTCTGGGGAAAAAAAGCTGGAATGGAATGAAATTATTCCTCTTTTTTACATTTTAAAAAATTGTTTGAGGTACGTGCGGACTGACTTACAAACTCAGTCACGAAAAGAATTTCACTTGTATCTAGGAATGTCCGATATTGGCTTTTTGCCGATATCCAATATGCTGATTTTGTCCAACTCTCAATTCACCGATACCGATAACAGCCGATACCGATATGTGCGCCGGTAAACACTTCAGGAGCGCATAGGCACTATTTCGGTGTAACGCAAGCATTATTTTATTTTTATCGTTTTTTATTTTATCGGTTTTAAAGCAAAAAAATCCGATACCGATATTACATTTTTATGCTAATATCGGGCCAATTATATCGGTGGGCCGATATTGTCGGACATCTCTACTTGTGCACCATTTGTTTTTTTCTGACTCACAGGATTGAAAGGTGCAATATTTAAAAATAAGCAATTCACA
>OMPJ01045487.1:15931-34243 GCA_900312935.1 Carapus acus
TCTAGGAATGTCCGATATTGGCTTTTTGCCGATATCCAATATGCTGATTTTGTCCAACTCTCAATTCACCGATACCGATAACAGCCGATACCGATATGTGCGCCGGTAAACACTTCAGGAGCGCATAGGCACTATTTCGGTGTAACGCAAGCATTATTTTATTTTTATCGGTTTTTATTTTATCGGTTTTAAAGCAAAAAAATCCGATACCGATATTACATTTTTATGCTAATATCGGGTCGATAATATCAGTGGGCCGATATTATCGGACATCTCTACTTGTATCTCAGTGTACTACTATATAAACTAACATGTGCTTGTTTAGTGTGCTGGAATAATTTACTTTGATGGTCCTCAAAATCTCATCGGGATCCACATCTGATACATCAGATTCCTTGGATAGACAACAAAATATTGAAACCATTAATTACCATCACAAACTGAAATACAGTCATGCAAAAGAATACATAGCTCATAACAGCCACTACTCATATGAACAGTACCTCATTGTGCCCATCTTTGTTAAACTCTTCAGCTAACGCACTGAAGAAGTTATCATTGTTGGGGCTGCTGGAGAAAAGAATTACATATCACCATCTGGGAGTGTGAAAATAGAGAGGATACACACATTGTCATATGCAGCCAACTTACCGTGTCACTGATACACTGCGGGTCGGCTTTCTGTTTGCATGTTGCTCTGATAAGAACAAGAAACACGATTGCATGTCATTCCAAACCTGAAATTCTGTTCAAGTTTGATGATGTGCTCCACTCACTTGAATCATCAAGTAATGTGTCCAGTATGTCATCCTCTTCAAAGGAACCTGAAAGAAACCCAATAGATCGAATTTTAGAGATTTAAAGCAATAATTGTGACATGGGCATCAACTTCATACCACAGGAACATACCTTTCATTTGCCTTCCTTTGAGTTTTGCAGCCTGCAAAAGAGAACAGGCAAAAATGTTACAAAAGAATAGTAATTTCTCCTCAAAGTTGAAAACATATTTCGTTTGCAGTGAATGTTTGGGATTTGTTTTGACCAGTCTGACTTCTGTGGCACATTAGAATTCCTCCAGCATTTTCTTTACTGTTTAAGTAGTACAACTGCCAGTAAAAAAGAAAAGAAATGGCGTGTAAACCATCAGAAAGCTGAAACACTTTTGACACCAGTGATCCTCCAAACTATTGTTTACTAGTGCTAACTTACCTGTTTATTTTCTTGAAAGCGGTACGTTTTTGTGGAAGACAAGACATGCTACGATGATGTATGGGGAAATATGCTAATTACCTCATTGCTCCCATAGTGGGAGGGGCAGGGCAACTCGGCCGTGCGTATGTTCACCAATATATTAATGTATTCATATGATGTCGTTGAAGCGTCCTGCCCAGTGAAATGAACATCTACTTGCACATGCCATGAGGCGCAGTCAGACACACTCACCATGTTTGTGCTCCTGCGCGGCGCCGGGGCTGATAAATCAGATTAGGCGTCTCCCGTCTCCATTGGTTACCTGCGGGTCGTCAACTCACATCACCCCAGCCGTCTCATGCAGCTTTCTCCATCGCCAGAGCGGCACATGCGTCGGTTGAAAGCACGAACTTTGTTCGCTTTGTCCGTAAAGAAAGTCTTGTTGGTGTTTACTGGCGCGGAGAATCTGCTACTTGCTGCGACTGGTTAGCCTTCGCAAGGAAAACCGTTGCAAGATACTGCATTTAGCTACAGCTTACTTTTTGAACAGAACCGATCATATTTGCATTGATTTGTTCAGATGAACAAGTTCGAACGACGCATCTACCTGCAGTGAAATACATGAAAACTAAGTTTTTAATCGTCATGTTGTCTTGCCGCTAACGCATACCGGCTTAGGCTTCCCATGTATTTCCGGTTTCGCTGTGCATGATGGGTAGTGTAGTTGCATGGCTGGAGAGGCTAATTACATCGATTGTGGACGTAATATGTCAGTCTGCTTGTTTTTGACAGATTTCCTCCTTTCACTTTCTTCACTTTGTTTTCTGATATTCACGTTGGCCACTAGATGGCATTAGAATGCAGGGATCGTTGTTGTTCAGGAGTCGAACGAGTCCAAGTCACGTCAGGTCAATAACACTTTTAAAACGTTCCGTCTGTCACAGAGTCAGATTTGGGCCAGGTTTTCATACTTGTGCATCAACTGCACTGCCCAGTGAAAATATCTGGTCGTAAATACCGACATTTCGATTTTCCGGCTGTCTGTGAGCCAGTTGAAAACAGCAGCAAACCATCTATACAGAGCGTCATCCACAAGACATATCAGTTACACACTCGTTATGATTCCTATCATCAGGTCAGAGGAAAACCAGTCATGACCTCGGCTATCTTACTGGAAGTGGTACAGCAATGCAAGTAGTATCAGTTTAACACTGGGACATGGTGGAGAGGTTGCGACAAACCCTCAAGGATTATTATGTAAAATGATCTACAAGATCGCACAAGTTATCTTTAATGTGGTCAAGGTGCTGAAATGAGAATAAGAGTGTGTGTTTGTGAGCTCTCTGATTAACAGTAAGAATAAACAGCATTGTCAAATCTATTGATATTTGCATTGTGGGGACAGCAGGCAGACGAGAAGAAAACAAACCTGCGCTTGCTGCGATGTGTAAAATAGATTGTATTTGTACAAAGCGAAAAAAAAAACCCCACCAAAACAAGATATCACAGCTACCAACAAATGCAGTTTGTTATCATGTAAGCAGCAGCTGATCCACTCATTGCAAAATACTCACTGGGCGTGTTGACAAAGGAGTGCTTCAGATCAAAAAGACATTATCAGCATTCTTGTAAATCAATCCATGGGTGATAAAAGACAGATGCTCTGTTTTGGTTACCCACGGACCAATTCTGGCCTTTGGCGTATTCCATCGTTAATGCCGTGATTTCGTTCCTGGAATTTTCTTGTGGACGTAATTTGGACTTGGAGTCACTAATGAGCCCCACCCACTCTATGTAGCAGTCAATTCCATTTTATTTGAAATGTTTGTGTGTGAAGAGACACACACAATTGCAATAAAGCGTGAGGCATTTCCACTGAGCAATATGCATCCGATGTAATACAACCATTTAACACACTGTGACCCTATAAAAAAAAAAAACCCCGGCTGCTGTTAACGATGAGGCACAGTGAACTTTGTTAAATCCAAACACTGATCACAAATCAAACCCTGCTGCGACCCTTTCATCTCAAAACTCCCAGTGTTGACCATCTAGCTTCCAGGCATGCACAGCTTGTGTATCCTGCCGGCTGGAATTCACCCGGAATAAACTCGGCTGTGTTAGTAATGGGAACTTCTGCAGAGCAGATGAGGGAGGCCGTGATCAAAGCAGGCATCACACTGCTCTGTAGCCCCCAATTTTACTCCTCGTGGTTGTCTCGCAGTGAGCTGCCGGGAGCAGATGTTTCAGAATCCCATCGCCGGAGGAGAGTAGGGATAGCGTTGAACCTCTGCTGTAGAATTCAAGACAGGAATTTTTTAGCATTGACACAAGAACAGTGAAAATCAAGGGACAGCAATTTCATTTTCAGTTTCGTTATTATTTTCTCCTGTTCTGAAGAAACCGCCTATCCTCACCCAATTTCTCAACGTCAGAAGAGAGGAGGCATTTGTCGAGTGCAAATCGACGTGTGACGCAATGAATGATTTAAACGAAGGAGTGGATCAGCATGATTCAGCTCGACAAGCTGGCACCAAATGAAAGCAAAGCCCAGAGGGAGCACAGGTCTGCTAGTGGGTGCTGTGGCTTTGTTTATACGCAGGTCCCCTTCAACTTTAGGGCTGTGAGGAGGTAATGTATTTATAATAAGCCTCCACCGAGCTGATGGATTGTTGTTCTGTCTCTGAATCATTTAGTATTAGCGGTGTAGCAGCGAGTACTTAAAAGCTAAATGTGGGGCAGGCATCTTAGGGACTTCATGCATCTGCGCGTCGGTAACATGCTCCACTGCTCCACTTTCTCCTCTCGTCTGGAGCTCCTCCGCTACTCGCCTGCCCGCCCGCCTGCGGCCCTGCTACTACCTCGCTACTACAGCCGAGCGCGTGGCTCTGCCAGTGTGTCCGACAGGCTGATGGTGGAGCCTTTTTATGTTTGCACAATCCACTGTGTGTCAGCCACACCTCTGAGTAATCCATATCCGACACTTTTCTTTTCGCTAATTCCGACTCTACTAATGACAGACTTAGAAATGAATCCAGGATTATATGCAGCTGCCTGGGATTCGCTTTTGAATTTAGAGTTGACCTACTTTCACCTCTAGTTTGGGCTTGAGAACTCAGCGTTAGTTTGATACTGTCTTGCGCTTAATTCTTGTACACGATCAAACTAGCTTCTTCTTCTTAAGTACAGAATCAATCGATGTTTCCTTAAGTCAGGGGTCACCAACCGTTTTGAGACTTTTTTGAGCGCTACTTCATGGGCACTGAGTAGCATGAAGAGCTAATAGGACCTGTTTAATACACGCTTGCTCAATAACAAAATGGCTCACTTTTTAGCAATAAAAATAATGATGATAGGAACAGCTGTTGTAGTAGTAGTAAAAATACTATGTCAAAAGACTGCTCAATGGTAATTATTCTCCACATTTAAGAACATACCCCACATTTTAGAATATGTCTTATGGACGCCTTAAGTGTCCCTTGCAGGCGCACACGGGCACTGCGTTGGTGACCCCTGCCCTGAGTTGTCTCATTCTCAAACCAGTTTCCTCGATGTCAGCTGTGTTTCCGTACCTCCATTGTCGTCATTGTCTCCCCTCCGTCACACTGTTGCCGGCTTCAGTTGTCTCTTTTTTTGTCTCTTTCTGCCTGTAGAGGATGAAAACAAAAGTAAGCTGAGATCTGCCGCTCCAACTGTGACGCTGCCCTCTGGCCTCCTGGCTCCTCCTGACGCGGAGGAAGATATATCCGCCGTTACAGAGGGTTCACTTGTTAATTTACAGTGGGATAATGGGCTTCACACTCCAGACACCCCACCAGTTCGCCCACACGAAGCTGGCAGACAGTGACAAATGTCCTCAGTATTCCCGTGGACAAGGTCAGAGTGTTTATTAGCTGGTGATGGCGGCAGGTAGCGGTTGCCATGCTCTGGGCTGCTCTAACCACACGCTGTTGTTTGCTATCGCTGGATGAGTGGCTGAGCAGAGCCGGGGGGGTGGTGGTGAGGGATGCGAGGAGGAGCGAGTGCGGGGGGGTGAAAATATTGCACTTTGAGTCAATTAGCAGCCGAGGACTGGAGAGCCGGGACGCCTCTTCCACCCGCCGCAACCCCCCCCCATTCATCTCTCCATTATTTACTGCGATACGCCGTTGTTGTGTACCGAGCCACTTAATCCACAGCGTTGCTTAAGGCAAACCCTAAAATAATCACGGGAGCGATTTAAAATCAATGGCGCAGTCTCTTTCTCTCTCTCCCTCCTCTCTCTCCTCCTCTCTCGCTGTCTTTCTCTCTCTCTCACACTCTCTCCCACACAGATGCACATGCGGAAAACATACACTTTCTCAGTTTGCCTGTGTGCTCATTATAGTTTAGCGCTTTCACACTAACCTGAAGCTCTGGAACATGGCTGGCCTTGGAACAATGTGGTTTTCCCTAAAATCTATGTACTAAGTATCTAAGTATTTAGGTTGCTAGTCCTGGCACAGTCAGATCAAACCAAGTTTTATCATCTTTATCCCCTGGTGACTATCGCTCCACCTTCCTTGTACCTCCCGCGACCTGTAAAATGAGTTAATGCGAGTACTCACGGTCGTGTTTTATTGGAGAACATTTGTCGCAGGACGAGCGCCATGGTGGTGAGGACCATCATTGTGGTACACATGGTGTTATCCCAGTGACGCGACAACCTGCTGACGGTTAAATGACGGACAAATCTCCTCCCATTTAATTGCCCGAATGCAAAGCGACGGAGTTTGGCGGCGCAGCCGTGGGACTATTTCTGTCGGTCGTCTTGGCTCCCCCGCTCATGATGGGGAGATAAGCTGGGAGGATTAGCTAGGTAGGATCATGGAAGGGTTAGGGCTCCGTGGCAGATAAACAGAGCATGCTGTGTGTTTCTATTCTGAAAGCAGCCGCCCGAAGGCCGTGCTGTTTGCACAGCGGGCCGCGTCAACCTCGACATTGTCAATTTGCAGAGGAGAGGGAATCATTTTGAAGGGGGGGAACTGTTTCAATTTCTGCTCCTTTTTTTCCCTCGTGGGTTGCGAAGAGGAGTGCGTTGCGAGAGGTTTAGGTTGTGTGCATCCTGCACTTTGGAGCCCCCCGTGGATTAGCAAGATGCTCATAATCAGCCTAGCATCTTGGATTCACCCAGTTGAGGATTTAACCGTAATTTCAATGAAATGTGAAAAATAATGGTATATCATTTCCATGTTAGCGGGACTCCTGCTACAAAATACCTGATAAATGGAGAAAAAATACCCCTTCAAAAGACAGTAACAGTGACAGTAACTAAATATTTGCTACACTGTTATGAACAAAAATGACAAAAACTTTGCAGCACTGATGTAGAAGATTCAGGACCTTAAAAATAACAAAAAAATCAAAATCTCAGCATGTATCTTGTTTGGACAGGACATTTTTTAATCTATCCAGCCAACCAAAACTCGTGCAATGAATGTGCCTCAACTATTCTTCTGCAGAACATTTTCGCTTGTAGGAAAATAATAATCAAGTATTAGATTATTTAATTTCTTTGTCCGGGGTTTTGGCAGGAAGGTACATTTTTGATGGCATTCCTTGATTGTATTTGGAATATGTCTGGAATTCTCCATATTTGGAAAACAGGAGAAAGTGGTTAATGGTCCAGGTCAGGGGTCCTCACGGTCACAGCCTGTCTGATTTTAGTGCGTATGATTGGAAACAGTTGTGAGGATTCATTCGCGGAGGGTTGGGAGTGTGTGTCATGAGGGCAAAGGCGCTCAGAGCGGCGTTCAGCTTGAGGAGTAGCACCCGGCGAGGGCAGGGTGCTCCCTTAGCCTGCAGACCGTGATAATGAACGAGTGAATTTATCAAACCTGCTGTGGGATCAGCACCTCCGTTTCGCCTGGGGAACTCCCAGCTCGGTTTATTTTACAGCTAAGCTAAAAAAAAAAGAGGATGTTCAACAGCATCCATCACCAGCGTCTTCTTCGCTGCTCCACACGGGTTTGCTCTGCCCCGTCCCTTGCCTCTCAGGCTCCGCCCCACCTCTGATCTGATCACCTTCCTGAGTTTCCCCCTTTTTCTAGCCAACATGTTCTGTTCACGCCAGTCGACACCCGCCAGCACAGCAACACATAAGAAAATGTCAGTGCATTGTGAGATAAATGGGTTATAAATAGTGCTTCCCAGTCGCTATACTTAGCTTTGCTGACTCAAGTTGAGACTAAAGGAGCAGCAGCTCGAGTGGGAAAACATCCACAAAAAGCAGGAAAATCTCATTTGGTGCTGTCCGTGTCCAAAGACAGAAACAGGGTTTTTTTAGTTCATCTCTTTAATATCAAGACAGATACAAAGGTGAATTATAATGCCAAATATACAATGCCGACATCGGTGAAAACGAAAGAAAGGAAACGGACACAGAGTGGAGGTTAACGGTAGGAAAACAACACGTGACCGAAAAACAAAAACATGAAATTCACATGGCAGCTCTCGGTCACACCCATGCGGTAAAAGGCACAGCCAAGTTAAACGTGACCTTTCGACCGGTGTCCGTCCTCTCACGCGAGCTTCATCCTCCCTCTCGCATTAGTCCGTATCGTTTATGTCATATAACCAGGTACAAGGCAATTAATACAAGGACACGATTGTAACAGTATACTGTGATAACTGGTTTGTCGAGTACTATGACCCTCAATTTCCTCCTTTCCCACGCTCTCTGGGGGCACAGCACAGGTTTTGTTCTGTACACACTAGAGCCGGCCGTGATTAAACTAGATCCAACCACGTCATACAAAAAAAACAAACAAAAGAAAAAAACAAACCCCTTAAGATTTTATTGAAAGAGGAATCGTTGCAAAGACGCGCCGTTCCGCCTCAACAGTCAATGCAGACTCGAGGCCCAAAGAAGTGAAGCAGCAGCAGCAGCAGCAGGCGCTTCCGGTTCTGGTCCCTCAGACCTGGACGGAGACCATCACCCGCTCGAGTCTTTGGTCCAGCCCACCTCCTTGTACGTGGCCGCCACGCTGCAGCAGAGTATCGCCAGGAATTTGGTCCACGCCGCACCCACCTCTGGTGTCACCACCTCTGGGAAGGCTTCCCCCAGAACCTCCAGTATCACGCCGCTTAAAATCTGGACAAGACGCAGACAGGACACAGACGTTACGTTTTTTTTTGGGGCACTTAGGGCTCTAATTTGAATGCCTTATCCCTGCAGTGCGAGACGGTTCGACGCTAACGATCCCACAGAGGATGAACACCTCAGACGGCGCGGTCGTGCCAAGTCTCAGCTCGCCCGTTTTCGGTCGTCTGTGCCTGGTTGCAGCCCAAAATATAAAGACGGTGGGCAGCCACACCAGCTGACTGAACACTACCTGCTCAATGTGAAAATGTGGATGGCCAAAATAAACATGTGCCCTGCGAAGAAAACACAACAGCGAAGGAAGAGGTCTCTGACGAAGATGCTGAGCATTGGCCGCGATCGAGAGTGGGGTCACGACAAAGCCGGTGGCCGTTGTTGGCCTCTCGTGGAGACGCAATTAATGGTTCGGACCTGAGCCAACCTGTGCGTTGACAGATGTTCGAAAGTGGGACGAGACACAATTCTGCGAGTCATTGCTTGCAGAGGAAATTCCAGAATAATATCTTCTGGTGATTGATGTCACTTACGTTGGTGATTATGCGATGCGTTGGGAATAAGCGGTTTTGTGTTCAACGTGTCTCATGCTGCCTTTATGTGTGTGACGGGTTTGCACAACAATGGCACTGGCAGACATCCATGTTTCTCTCTTCCTGTCGGTGAAATCGGTAATGGATCTGAGGATCTCAAGAACCCTTGCTTGTCTTCTACCTGTCAACCTTGTCACCTCCTCACCCGCCCGGCTGAACTCACAGGGACTCTTGTGGTCCAAAACCCTCTCCTCTCTGCCAGGTTAGCGATAATTGGTGCCGACGGTGCTTGGAAATAGCAATGATTTACTTCTCAACGTGCTTAACGGGGAACAAAACCTGTGTGTACGTTATCACGTTGTACCTTGAAGTACACCGGGTCCACCTTGTGCCTGAGCGCGTGGGCCTTCCCCACCAGCTTGAGCACGGAGGCCACCTTCTCCGCGTTGTCGAGGTTCGTCACCAGCGTGTTGATGGAATTCATGACCCGTCGAGCGTGATTCCTCAGCTGGGTACTCCTCTCCAGCTCCTCCACCTCCTCCACGTGCTTGAACTGGCTGAAGTACTGCTTGGACGAGGGAAAGTTGACAAACAGCCTGCAGAGGAGGGGCGAGAGCGAGAGATTGGAATGCGAGCGGAGGCCGAGCAACTCCGCTTAATCTCCGTCCGACGGTAGAAATCCCGGGTCAGATCTCGGGGTTGGTGAGAGATCTCGAACGTACGTCAGCGCTGACACGAGAATGCTTCGCGTGTCCGCTTTGAACGTTGACTTTCTGCAGCTGTCTCGGTGTGGCGTGGGAGCGATGGTTTAGATTTGTAACCTTTGACACTGGGTGTTGCGGCGCTCCGTTTTATCTTCCCAACTTGTTAAATCACCTTATCGCTGCGCCCGCCTCGGCAAAGGCGGCAACGTAAACTACCCCGCCAGCACATTTCCCTGAGCGATTTGTCGCCACGTCACTTTGCTACGGAGACAACAAAGCCGCATTTCACTGAGGCCAGAGCAACATTTTGAAATCGCGAAATATCGCAGAAACACCGTTTAAGCGTCGCCATCTCACAAAGTGGCATACAGAACACCTCACAGATGTTTCTGCGCAGCGTTGCCTGGCTCTGCTAGCGCCGAGGGAGGAAGTGTTTCGCAACCGTTTCCGCTGCTGTTTTTGATGGATGAATGTCTTTGTTTATTCAGTTATCTCTGTGTGCAGTTTTTTTTCTTCTTTTTTTAACGGACCCGCCACTGTGCTGTTTTTTTTGGGCACTGGTTGATTGCAGAATACCTAGTCAGGTGATTGGAGTGGAGACCTTTGAGCAAATCCGAGTGAGGAGAATACATTTTGTCACTGAGCTGTGTGTTGGACGCCGCAAGATTTGTCCGATTCAACCTCAAAAAGCCTTTTAACTAGGGATGTCCGATATTGGCTTTTTTGCCGATATCCGATATGCCGATATTATCCAACTCTCAATTTCCGATACTGATATCAGGCGATACCGATATAACAGACGCAGCTTGATGAGGTGCGCAAATAAACGCCTCAGGAGCGCATAGGCACTATTTTGGTGTAACGCAAGCATTTTATCAGTATTTTATCGGTTTTAAAGCAAAAAATAATCTGATACCAATATTACATTTCTATGCTAATATCGGTGGGCCGATATTATCGGACATCTCTACTTTTTACCCTTGGATGCACAACCTACCAATGTGTACACTCTTCCACGAGTGAGTTTATTTTTGACCCCAATTAAAATCCTCAAAATATTGAGAATTTTCTCATAATCAAATCAAAACATTAATAAAAAAAATATTGCCTTATGTCAGACACATGTTTAATGAGGAATACCTCAAATATGAATATTTTGAATTTTTTCTTTCCAAAGATTTTGAAGAATAATAGCCCCTGGGTTCATTTTTGACCCTACGTATGCATCTAAGGTTTAACATAGTCAACTGGGACCGACTGGGGGCGATACGGTTCCGACGACTTCATTCTTATACAAATTATCAGTCAATCGTTATTGAACTGTCGAGGTTTGGTAAATTGGGGTCGGCGGAGGTGCGTTGAGATCACAGTCTGGGAATGCAGATCCTTATTTCCTAACTCTTTGTCTGTTTGACACAGCCCATGAATTCCGTCACCGCCGAAGTGTACAGCTGCCGAGTGCTCTCTTGTCTGGGGGGGGGAGAAAAAAAGAGGAGAAGTATTCCAGGCTTCACTGCAAAGTAATGAGGAACCGCAGTGTTTAATCTGTCTCCCTTGTAATTGCATGACCAATGGTTGCATATAAATAGCCTCATTAGTGTTTTATATGGTCATTGGAGTCCTAATCCTCTCTTATCTGTGCCTTGAGACTGACTGAAGAGCGCCGGAGCCGCAGAGAAACTTTTGGGTTTCACAGCATCATTTGCCGCTTTGGTTCCGACCGACCCTCCCTCCGCGAAACCAGAACTTCAGTTTAAAGCGTCGACTCGGCCGTCGGCAGGTTTGCGCATCACCGCTCATTCCTCAGAGTCCTTTGAGATTAATACGCCTCTCTGACGTGGATGTGAGCCTACAAGACGAGGCCTGTTTACCATTTTACATCATGATGGATTCCTTTGTTCGGCAGGGAAACCCTGACAACCTTTCAACATTTCTGGTGTCAGACAAAGGACAAACCAGAGTACACGCACCCCTCACTCTCTCACTTGAAGACGCTCCTTTCAACCTGCCTCACACACCTGAGCTACCCCCCATATCCAACCTCAAAAGGACCGGACATGCAACGATCCTGGCTAATGTGCAAAAAAAACACGGCAAAGCATCTTCAGAGAGAGAGAGAGAGAGAGGAAGAAGAAGAAGAAAAACATTACCAGAGAAAAAGAGATTAGCCTTCTGCCTGTGCTGCTCTCCCCCTGGCATTCAAAACATGACCTGCCCTCTGAGGGAGGAACCACTCCGAGAGCCAAAGCCGTCTCGCTGATTGATGATAATGCTCATCCTTTAATTCTACTGCTGGTTGAACCAACACGACGAGAGGCGAGATCAGCTGCTTTACGGCCGCTCCCGTTTGAGTATATTCCCCCTCGACGCTCCGGAGACGGAACGATCCCCGTGGCGCTGTTGGATTCTGGGGGTCCTGAGGCGAGCATCTACAGGCTTTAGGGCCCCCCCCATCCCCTGGCAGGTGCGGGAGGGGAAGGACAGGCAGGGGAAGGGGAAGGGGAGGCAGGGAAATGCCTGCGTGACCTTGTTAGACGGGACGGGAACCAGTCGGGGCCGCGACGGAGGAAACGAACGGAAAAAGGTTTGGAAACGGCGAGGTGCGCAGCTGTCTCGCCTCCCGACGCGCTATTAAAAGAGCGCGCGAAACTGTGCGAATGCGTACGAGCTGAACGCGTGAAGCGCTGCCTATGTGTGTGTGCTCGTGTCTGACAGCCTCATCGATAGATATATGATACTGTAGCTCAGATTGAACAAAATCACAAATCAGTGATGTGCGTTCTTGGACTCCGACGCCAGATCGATGGGGGTCAAACTTCGCGACCCGCTTCCATCACCTTTGCAATGCACCTCAAACTTGCACCATTGGAGAAGACGTGATGGAAATACCTGATCAATATGGCCACGCCGACGTCGTCGCACGTTTGAAAGACCTTTGCCCAGGAGTCCTGGATCACCCCCCTCTCGCTGTCAGTCAGCGGGCTCGGCTGGTCCTCCTCTCCCTCTCCCTGCATCCTCTCCATCCAGGAACACGGCAGAGCTGAGCCGAGCACGTGCAGAAGGCACGGCCGATAAGCGAGCGACTCCACACAGATAAAATAAGTCCGCCGCCGCTGTGATTCTACCTCCCCCCAACCCCCGGCCCCCTGATGTCGCCCTCTAGGCTGGAGGAATAAATCCGTCTCTCCTTGCGTCCTTCTCCCCCCCCTCCACGTGGGAACGATCGCCACCAAATCTCAGCTGAGCTGGAGGTGTGAGTGTGGATGAGGCTACGAAGAGGCAACAACACAATATATACAAACGCAGAGCCAGTGAGGTGGAGCCTCACTACTCTCGCTTTTACATGCTCTCTTCACACTCCCCCTCTCTCTCTCGCTCTCTCCCTCTCCCTCTCTCTCTCTCTCTCTCTCTCTCTCCCTCTCGTCTCCCTTCTTCCTCACTCCCGCCCTCAGCCCATCCCGCTCTTGTAGGTGGCATATAATGGAAAAATTATGAGATCAGAGCAAAAACACAATTCCACTTTGAGACACGCAATGTCACGGCAAGAACGCAAGGTTAGATTAGCAAAGTCAGATAGGGGGGTGGGGGGGTCATCCTTTGCTCCGTATTCGCCATCATCTGTAATGAATCTGCCGCGCTCATCTGACAGTTTGACATCTGTCAATTTCACTGCCGACCGTCTGAAAAAGCTGACTGGCTTCCGTGCGTATTAGTTCAGTCGTTCACGAGCCAAGGTCATATCGTTTTGCTTCTCAGTTCATCCCTCACACCCAACAAAACACACATCTTTCACTTCTCCAAAAGGCTTTCGGACCACCATAGTGTCAGTAAATTGTTCCCCTAGTTGTGTCAAAGGTTGTGCGGGAGAGGCCGTCGCTGCTTTGTTACAACACATCTGGAGATTTGTCTTCCAGTTCAAGCCCAGCCAAGATCTCTGTGTTGAGAAATACGTGAGGCAGAACACGCACAAAAGGGATTAAGTGCACTCACACTTACAGCCGAGGCTGGTTGTAAAATGAAAATGCCCCAATTTGTTGCGACACACAGAGGGCCACTAACAACCTACACCACATAGCAATGGTGTTAAACATTGACAGAGTGCGTAAAATATGCCAGTAACACACAAGTTAAACAAAACACTACTGTTGACAGATGTAGTTGTTTTTGCGGGAAAAATGTGCTCTGTGGTGAAATACTGTCTGAAATCTGTGTGACACAAGAATAATTTGGGTGAACGAGCAACAATTTAGATAGTCAGTAGGTAATGTTGTATATTTGTGCTGTGCTGTACTTCAGCGCATGGTAGTGTGTTTGTGTTTACTGTCGGCCTCTTATAAATTAAAACGATTACTGTCAAAGATATTTGCTGTCAAAGGATTATCACTGCATCAGTTGATGAATATGAAACTATGTTGGAGGCAGAGAGAGAAATCAGGTTATGCACAGGATGGGGTGGTTTTCCTTCAAAGTGTTATTACTCTCACGGATTGTAACTGATCAAAACGAGCATCATACTCCTCAACCATAAGTCGACACAACAAAAACAATATTTTAGTGATCTGACCTAACCGAAAGCTGATAAATACTGACATCTAGCGGAGTATTGGCGTAATGCTCATCAAACGGTAACACATTTAGTTTGAGTGGATCTATGCAGTTAGTCCTTACTCATTTTGTTTTGGAGTCTCTCTCTCTAAGTATCTGAAGATTTTCTTTCGTGTATTTTATTGTTGGTGTTCATTGTGTCGTCAATGCTGTGAAAATGTATGTTTTGAAGTATCTTTTTTGGCAAATGTTTGACAGATGACACGGGTTTAGCATATTGGAGAGATGAGGTAATATTGATCCCATAACAAGTTTTGTAACATCACTATGACTCACTTTGTTTGCCATGAGCAGACATTTGGAACTGTGAGTATTTGGAAAAAATACCAGCGAAACCTGTTCCTACCCTGGAGCTTTAATTTATTGTGTCATTCACGAGACGATAACTTTTCTTCGAGCCTACTTTGAATGAGGTTTAGTAATGGTAATATTCACATTTTTAATCTTGTACATACAGCATTAAAATAGAGCCGTCAAATGACTGCTCTGTGGGTTAGCGCGGACATGAATCTGACCCTTACAGGACACCATACTTGTAAGCGCGCCGCAGTTGTCACGTTGCGACGCTAGCTAGCCTACGTGCCAGATGTCGTCAGTTTCACTGTGAACATCCCGACAGTTTGACCCATGGTACTGCCGAATTCGCTCTCCCTCAGCTTCAGTTAGGTCTAGAATATCCGTGTCATCACCACCGCCATCTGCATTTCGTCTTGGTATCGCGAACAGCATCGGGCGCATTCCGCTCAATATTCGCAGTATTGAGAAGAGGCTGACATTGCCCGCACAGCGCCGGAGGACCAGCGTCGGACACGGTACACGACGAGAGGAAGCATGAACGTCGCCAAAAGTGGTTACCGGGTTTTCTCCGCCAACTCCTCCGCAGCATGCACAGAACTGGCCAAGAAGATAACAGAGTAAGAGGGTTATTGTGTTAATGCCTGTCTTTGTTTTACACCGGCTTTCTTTACTGTACGTCCGGTTTCAAATGGCTAAAGTACACACGCGAACGCAACACGACCTGCACGTGTAGCCGTTGATTCAGGAATTCACCTAAACACGGTCGGTCCGGTTTGGTGTGTAAAGCAATATCAGCAGCCGTGTGTATAAGCACTAAACCCCAGTAATAAACTATTTGAATTATTTCGTTAGCAAGGAACAGCGAAGCTATGTCTTGGACGCAGGTATCCGTAGCCTGACACCGCATATTTGTGTTTCGGCTAATTGCGAATTGCCGCCATAACAACACGCTCACAAAACGGCGTGTTCAGGTGTAAAAGTAAACCTACCTCCCAGTCATGTTTTAAAATGTTAATTATTTTTCAACAGGCGCCTGGGAGTTGAACTGGGAAAGTCTGTTGTCTTCCAGGAATCCAACAGAGGTGAGAACAAAGAAAAGTCTGCTTCGTGTACTCATTTACGATCAAGCTTGTGTCTGGCACCGATAAAGAAAGCTATTTACAGCCACATATTCCTTCTCATGTATATATTTGCATACATTTTTGATGTTTGGAACGACAGGATCAATTCAGTGAAATCAATATAACTCAAATGAAAGAACTCTGTGGAATTCCAAAATTATCACAGAGCACTGAGAAAAATACAGTACGAAATATTACATTTGACACGGAATTTGAGGTACATTACCTCTGTTATAAAATAGCCATCAGTTTTGTCGTTGTAAGTGGCTGACACGTTGTGACTGGTATCGTTGGTAGGTGCACATTTAGTCACACGGTGGTGGGCACAGCCATGCTAGCGTGGTCCGGGATGAACATTGAAAATGTCACTTTAGTGGAAATTGCATTGTTTTGACATTAACATCCTTCTGTTGGAGCAACCCATCACAATTCTTTCTTTTGTTACAGAGACCAGAGTGGATGTCAAAGAATCTGTCCGTGGACAGACCATCTTCATCATCCAGACCATACCTCGGTGAGTGCAGCGAAGATTTTAAAGTGCATCTTAACGTCCTCAAGTGCCGAACCAGTGTCCGCTTTATGAGCTAAAACTATCTGCAGATAAATTTACACTGATGGAATCTTGGGCTGCCAGGATTAGTCAGTCAGCAAACACAGGCTTGAGTCAGGAAATTCATCATCTCGGTCGCGTGTAGTTGAAGTTAGTTAATCCATGTTTTGTTCGATATCCTGCCTTTGCTTTGCACAGAGATGTCAACACAGCCATCATGGAGCTGCTGGTCATGGCTTATGCCCTCAAGACCTCCTGTGCGAAGAACATTATTGGCGTGATCCCATACTTCCCGTACAGCAAGCAGTGCAAGATGAGAAAGAGGGGCTCCATTGTGTGCAAGCTGCTGGCCTCCATGTTGGCCAAAGCAGGTGCGGACGGCAAAAAATATATACCTTTTTGTTTTCAGTCTTTCAGACGTCGGTTTTGGAAGGTAATGAAATCTGCCATCTTCTCTTTGTGTTCCATTTTGTCAGGACTGACGCACATCATCACCATGGACCTGCACCAGAAGGAAATCCAGGGCTTCTTCAGCTTTCCGGTTGATAACCTGCGTGCCTCTCCTTTCTTGATCCAGTACATCCAAGAGGAGGTGATACTTCCAGTGGCATATATAATTTAGGGCAGGGGTCACCAAAGTTTTTGAGACTGAAGACTAAGTCATGGGTACTGAGTAGCACAGAGTGCTAACAGGACCTGGAAGTAACAAATTTCCAAAACAAAACTGTACAGATTACTTTTTAGTAATAATAGTCACTGTAGTAGTAGTAGTAATAGCAATATCATGTAAGGACACTGCTCACATGACAATGTGGGTTTTCCAAGGGTTGTGTAATTTTTGCTGTCGGCGCACATTTCCAGTGGCAGTTGGTCCTTTGTTTTTGTTCATTCAAGGTCAAGTGTCGAGATAAGCGTGGCTGAGCACAACCAGGGCCATCTGCGAGGTGTTTGGAAGAACTAGCGTGAGACGTTATGTGTGTGTTCTGGCAGCTTTTAGGCCGTCCTGCTGCAGCCTAACTGCGAATGTGTCGCTCCGTCTACAAAAAAAAGAACAAAACAGGAAAAAGTGGTCCAACCAGCCGCGATAAATTGAGTTTAAAGTCATAGCCTGTGGGAAGGCGGCAAACAGACCGGCAAAGAGGCAGGTTAAGACTTTCCGAAAACATTAGAAGGGGGCGTTTCCCTATCGGCCCGTGTGTCAACTGCGTATTCTGGGCTGTGGGCCCTCAGGTTGAGGTGTTGAATTCATTCACTGACTCAGCCTTATGCAATTGTTGTTTTTCCCCCTGTCAGATTCCTGATTACAGAAACGCCATCATCGTGTCAAAGTCCCCATCAGCCGCGAAGAGGTAAATCAATTGTGTGACAGTTGAGCATTTGGTGAGCGTTTGTGGGAGGAAGCAGTGATTGATTTGGATAGATTGGAACGGTAAAAGTGAGGAGATAATTGGCTCCTCTGACGAGATGATGTTTTCCTTTGTCATTTCTTTCCACCTCGCTGTCCACATCTCTAGAGCTCAATCCTACGCGGAGCGTCTGCGCCTCGGTCTGGCTGTGATTCACGGCGAGGCCCAGTGCTCGGAGTCGGACATGGCCGACGGACGGCACTCCCCACCCTGCGTGCGCAATACCACGGGACACACGGGCCTGGAGCTCCCTTGTAAGACCACACAGCCGCTCTGATTAGATGGTCCGGTTAGATTCATGTATCCTGACGTTTTTTCATGTCGTGCCCCTATTTGTCAACGGCGTGAGTTTTGTGTTTTCATTCAGACACGCTCACTTTCACATACCAGACTTAAACAAATATGTCCCTAATACTGGAGTGTGTGTGCTGCCGAAAGCTTATCCCCACTTAGGAACAGAGGTTAGCCCAGAGCTCCAAAACACTGAAATGTCCTGTCTGACTCGTCTCCCTCTTGTCAGGCACACAGAATCCTTGAAAAGAGAGTGAAGTGATCGGTGTGCTAACTGAAACATGCTAATCAATTTAATTTAATTTATTTAATTTTTTTTTTTTTTTTTATTTTTTTATTAAATTAAATTAAATTAAATTAAATTAAATTAAATTAAATTAAATTAAATTAAATTAAATTAAATTAAATTAAACATTCGAACAAATTGAAGCATGTTTAGTCATAGCTGTGGAGCTGGACTACACAATCCTACTGTTTTAATTACTGTAAGTAAAATGTAG
>OMPJ01045490.1:5065-25827 GCA_900312935.1 Carapus acus
TCAGGGAGGGGAGGGGGTGGGGGGGGGGGAGGAGGGGGAGTGAAGGGGCGCTAATCGGGCTCAGCCCGCGGTCACGTGACCAGAGTGCCCGCGAACCAGCGGCGCGCGACCGGCGAGCAGTGATGGACGGCGGTAAACACGCCAAAACACACACACACACACGCGCACTTTACTGAGCGTTTTGGAATATAATAGAATAACAGAGCATGAATAGATAAGAGCAGCTATATACTGTCAATGTACAGGGTTCACCCAAAATTGGAAATGGAAGTTGAACAGCAACAATAATCAAGCTGAAGGTCACTCAACGTCCAAGGAGGACAAAGTCAGATGAAGATATTTGTTAAGGATGCGGTGGAGGGCTCAGCTATTCATCTTTCTTCACTTAAATCACTTTTCTTTGTTGCGTTCTGTACATTTTCTAACTAATATTTGATAGTTCTATATTTTTTTGTGGATTTGAACGACCAGATACTTGTACTTTGAGTACCAGTGTATGTAAGTATAATGTACACTGTGCATTGTCCCTACATTCCATACATACTGGCATTCTTACTTCTTTTTCTTCTTATCTGTATATCCAATTCTGACAAAACAAATATTTGACCATTTTTGAGGCATAGTGCTGCCTCTGCCGTTTTCTGTTTGTCTCTGTTATCTATACAAACTGTGCAACACTGTATCATCACATACAATGAATGAGGGCAGATCTAAGTTAATCCAATATCACAATCATTAGAGTACACGTGAATACATAAACCAGGTTTAACACAATATGGCCAAATATTCATTTCACCCTCATATACCTTGCCATATAAAATTTCTGCATCACCAAGGATCAAGGTTTATGTCCCTTGAAATGCTCAAATTTCACAAATTCAGTGGATGTATGTTGGCTCAGCAAGCCTCTTTTTTAATCAACAAGTTAGGAAAACAGCTTGTATGCCAATTGGATTTTAGTATTAAGGCAAAGTGCAGGTGTGAAAATACCACAGGGAGGGCAGCATTGATGAGAAAATAAAAATCACAATTGGTATCGTTTTTACTGACCTCTCACAGTCAGAGAGAGAAACCATCAAATCGGTTAAGATGAATATGTTTAGTGAAAGACATTCCCCCCAATAACAGCCTATATTTAGTCTTAGATTGTCTCCAGCCTGACAGATGGGCTGGTGATCACCGCGTTAAGCCCTGGTGGGTGGACAGCATCATCGTCACATCAGGGGATTTTCCACTCCTGCCACTGCCAAATGCTGACCAAGCTGACGGACATTAGCCTCAGAGGGAGCCGGACTTTACAGGATGAAACCTGGTGTTGGATAGAGATGCGCTATACATATGACAAATCTGTTCCGGGGACATAAGGGAGGAGAGAGTCTTAACGCAATCGGACACACAAAGCTACTTAATCGATGTTGTCACTGCGTTTCCCAACTCGGTACATCTTTACATCAGTCATTATCTCGACTGTGTGGATGGAACATTCTTACAAAAGCGTTGGCAGACACACATACAACACAACACAACACGAAAAGTACTTTTTTTGTCTAAATTTTTGTCTAGCGCCTCCCACAATCTAAAAATATCTGGGGACAAAGCACATCCCAACGTCCTAATGACTGAGCTATAATCCCATTTATTAGAAAAACAAAAACAGCGCTTGGCAAGAATGGAAAAAAAAACCCGTGACATTCTTGGAAATGAATGTGAATGAATGAGAGATTGAAAGAGATTAAATGCTACTAAATCCTAAATGAACGGATAAGTTGGGGACTGTGAGGGCGATGGGGAGATGATGATGACGATGATGGTCGTGCAAAGGGGGTCAGGCTGTGGATGCGTGCCACGAGACTAGCACACCACGCTGACTGATGCAGGGGGGGGGGGTTTAGCCTCACCAAGACCCCGAGCAGCCACTCCGGCATCCTGCCGTGATCCTGGCTGGTGACACACTTAAGCAACACTGTGGAAAATAAATTCTCCGCCATATAATGGTATATGTTATATTTGCATTAAAGTGAAGTCGGCAAGCTTGGATGCAGATGTTACGATTTAATCTGTGGACACATTTTATGTGAAGGTCAGTCACCTTTGCTCCAAAAACGTAGCAAGAGCCAAAAAAATTAAACCATCTACAGAAAAAAAAGAGTCCAAAACACAATGATGGGGCATTTCTCATTTATTCTTATTTTTACCAAATCAACATAGAAATGTCGTCTGTATTTCCTCAAAAAACAAAATCTTTTTCAAAATCATATCCTAGAGACAAGTATATAAATACAAATATTGGATAACAAGAAAGGGCATTTGTAGTAACAGCGGCATATTTAATGATATCGATGTGATCTATCAAATCTACCAACAACTACAGGCAAAAATCATGTACCACCAGCAGCTTGTCGACACCTTGATGCGCTAAGGTGGTTCCACACCCAAATCCTACAAACAAGACAGCTTCAATCAATTCCGCTAAATTGCAAATCCATTGAGAAGCTGCGTCGTTTCTTCTTGAAAAGTTTTAATCTACACTGAGGAGTTCTTCAGGAGCAAGTACGAACAGTTACAGCAACAGATCTATTCAGTTCATGTACACAAGTACTCTTATCAAAGTCATGCAAGACGAAATTATCTCGACATCAAAGTTGCAGTTAGATGAGAACTATTAAAAAAAGGTTGCCAATGCACTTTCTATGCAACTACAAGTTAAGGCAATGGAATTCAAATCCTGACATGTATTATAACTTCAAAAAACTGACTCTGACGTGGAATTAAAGCTGCTCTAGATCTGCCTCCCAAAGAAATCTCTCCATCTCCACCAACCCTCCCGCCCCCGAAAAAACCCACTGTTTAGGTCTTAAAAACATTTCAACATCCCAAATCCTCTGAGTCAGTCTCACACCATAAGTTACACATTTCGCATTCTGCAGAAAAGTTGTAAAAAATAACATTGACATCAAAAGGAACTCAATACAGCCATCTGCACAGTGCAATCACAGAACCGGAAAAAGCCCTTACAATCTGAACATATGGCACGGCCTTTTCGAGCACAGAGATCGGAAGAAAAATATATTTGTTAAAAAAGTCACAGAGTGCACAAGGGAGCGCAGAAATCTCTAGAAAGCCAATGCACAGTCGAGGCCTGTGTGAACACATACAGTATTGAGACAATACTTACAGTGTCTGGATCTAGGGATAGGCCCAACACAGTGCCTCCTGGTGGTTCGTACTCATTACTGTGCTCAGTAAAAAACCATGATCAATGTCGCTCCGTTGGTACAAAACCAGGGCCGGTTTATACAAAACAAATTCAAATTTATAGCCATTCAAAATAAATATGTTAGATTGATTACTGCAACATATTTAGATCTATACAGGAGCTGCGCAATGCAATTCAGAAGAAGTGCAACAACTGGGGAGAAAATGCCCACCGGCATCTCCTGTAATTTTAGTCGCCTGATAGTAAGAAGAAGAAGAAGAAGAGAAAAGAGGCCCTTTGGGACTTTTGGATTAACAATAATAAACATACACACTTGGGAGGGAAAAAAAACAAACTTTTGATGTCATTAAAAAATAATTACATCAACTTGTACCTCCAGTGCAAGTCCACCTCACCTGAATCTCGGTTTGTTTGCAGTCTATAGTGCAAATTAGGTAAGATTTCAGTCCATAGGACCGCATTTCATCACTTCATTGAGCCAAGCAGCACGCGCCTGCTGCTTGTTTTCTTTTTTTTTTTTGTTTACATTATTGAGTTCATTAAGTGTTAATGTATCTCAGAAAGAAAATCTGTACACTGTAATTATTGCATGTGACACTTAACCATTTGCATATGCTTCGCATTGGACCTGTGACTTGACTTCATGTCTCCCGCCGGACTTTTTTCTTGTGCGATGGCTTCACAGGCTCGCCTATCTGCTCGGTGGGCTTCTCTAGAACACAGAACAGACAGAGGTGTTCGTTAGGCGTCGTGAGTCGCTTGAAATACATTTCTGGGAATGGAGGTTGATCGGAGGAACGGGACTGATACCCACTCTGAGAAGGAGGCATGCTGGAATTCTGCTTGTTGGACGGCAGCGGGGGAACCTCTTGGGATTTGGGCGTTGCGCTGATCGGGGGCGCCGAGCTCTTGGTCTGAAACCAAAGACGTGCCATGCAAGGTTTGGGGTAGACCGTGCCAAACAGACACCATGAGCAACATATTGAGCGTGATGTGGATCTGCATTTAACGCTCCTCTCACGCTCCTCACCTGTGCTGCGGGCGCAGCCTCCTCTTCTGCGTTCTTCTTCTTTTTCTTCCTCCTTTTGGACTTCGCAGCACCCCCAGCTGCGTCCTCTGCCTCCTTTTCATCGTCCGAGGCCTGTGGCAATGAAATATCAGGAATGATACACTTACAAGGACCGAGCAAACTGCAGCTGACCTCTTGGAGACAAGAACAATGGGACTAGTGTTTTTACTGAGCTTGCACTCAAACATTGTAACGGAAACTGATACCAAAACACCTTTTTTTTAACCCGCGAGCCATCAAAATGTGTAGCCTTTGGACAGGGCTACTGTATCAATGTCTGGTGTACATTTCCCAGTGGAAGCTTTGAATTAGGTGGAGTCTATTATGAGACCTTGTTGGGGACGGCCTGCTCCTTTGGTGAGGGGGCTGCTGTCCCTGAGACGGGGGCTTCTTCGTAGTTTCCCCAGTGTTCAGCGGGAGCGCTCCAGTCCGAGCAAGGGTCAGCTGCTGTACCATCTAGCAAAGCAGCAAGCATGGGCAGAGTGATTACTCAGTAAGGTGCATTTTACTACAGAAGTATGTGGTTTATGGTGGGATTAAGAAAATACTCACTGAATCCAGACCACTCATCATTGACATCCGGACTGCTCCCCCATTGCAGGTCCACAGAGTTGGAGGTTGGCTCTAAGGGGAACAAACGAGTGAGACCCAGACCAATAAATGACTAGACCAGGAGAATAATGGAAACAGTGAGTCAAACTTTCATCAGACACACCTGCAGGACACAAGCGGGAAAACATTCAATCCGTCAGACAATCATAAATCAGAGGATACATCACAGCACCAACCTGAGCCGTCCATTCCAAGCATGGAGAAGGACACAGGGTTGCGATCGGCCTTCATCTGACCATCAATGCCGAGCCATGTCCCTGAAGGGGAGCCCAGAAATAGTCAGTGATAAAATACTGGTGTTCGGATCTATTCTGCAGAAGCTACAGCAACTTTGTACCTTTTTTATCTTGAACCCAGCACTTGGGCTCCACTTGGGCCATGTACGGGGGCACGGCAGCCATGGGAGTCCTTTTGTTCCCCTCCATCTTGGAGGACCTCTCGGTCCAACCTCCACCGTTCACGGAAAGCTCCTCTTTCCATTTAGGGGGTGCTGACAGGGCACACAACCACAACCACAAACCCACACGCGCACGCACATACGGGCAACAGGAAATCACTGATTAAAAGAGTTTCAGGCGAAGAGAAACAGAAACAAAAATTGTCTTTTACCGGCTCCAGCTGCTGCATCTGCCTTTGCTGCTGCTCTGTTCTGGGAATCTGAGGAACAGGGAAAGGAAACATTGTGTCAGAACGAGTATGAGCAGGTTGTTCTTTTTCTGTGCCAATGGTTAGAATGCTACTTTAGCGAGAGGAAAATGTACATTTCATAAGAGAAGGGAATTCATTTGTGCTACAGCATTCATTCATTCTACTGTCCACACTGTGTGTGCGCTATCTGTAGATGGCTACCATGGTTTCCTCTGTTCTTCTTGGCATTCGTCTGTGCCATGGCTACCGCTGCTTCCACATGGGTTTTGGGCACATCTACAGCTCCTTTGCCACCAGACTCCTCTGGGCCCTTCTCCTTTTTGCGCTGCTGCCTCTTTTCTTTATTACTAACCATGGTTTCCCATGCACCTGTTGAAAACACAGGAGGAGGGATTAATTGCTCACGTTTGTGGAACATTACACAATTCATTTATGGGTATTTAACTTTTCCAGGCGATCAATGCCATGCCTGTGTTTTGTCACCTTTCGCGTGTTGCAGTTAATATGTTCAGTGAAATTAAGCAATCACAGCACAGATGATGACAAAAATACAGATTGCGATGACATATTTAGCAGGTTTTACCTTCATCTGGCTCCTTTGCATCAACTGTAGTTATGAATGGGGCCGTTTTCACGTCAGGTTTGGACTTCTTCTTATTCTTTTTCGGTGGCACGGCGGCCTTAACCTGATTCACCTTCTGACAGCACAATGTGAAATTTAGACTTCTGTGTTACTCCAGAGAAAACCGAGATACCTCTGAGCAAGCTTTAGTGGTCAACAGTGTAGTTTCCAATCATAATGGCAGTATCACCTCCTTAATCTTGGGGTCTCCCTGTACCACTTTTTCTGCCCTGATCTCTGAGGACAGCTTAGGTGCCACTTCGGTCACTTTAACCACCTCCTGGACTGCGGTCACAGGTCTTCCATTGGGTTGAGTCTTCGGCTGATGGGAGACAAATGTCATTATAAGGTAATTACAACAATAAATTCGTGGAAACTTAATGAAGGCATAGATAGATAGATAGTAGATAGATAGATAGATAGATACTGATTTACAGACAATTAGCATGTGAAGTTAGGGGACATCAGGTACAACTTAAGGGGTTGTTCTTTTTTGGATGAAAGTGCGATTACTAGGACATAATAGACGTTAAATACTCTGTGAATTATGCAACTGTTGAAATTCGTTATATGAAATAAAATAATCATTTTCTAGGCCGTGAAATGTATTAATCCCAGCGGCTACAGATTTCCGGATGTTACTTGTCAGCATGCTTCGGGTGACGTGTCAGTAAAGAGGCAACCAGTTCCGCCATTTAAAGTTGAATTGGTTCAGTTAAACCTCAAGGTTGTGTTTGGCAATGAATAAGTTGTTTAACTGAAGGTAACGATCCGTGTGAGACAACCTAAAATAACCGTCCAGGTGTCGAGTGCTTTGCGGCGTTGGCCGAGTGACAGTTATAGATGCTAATGTGGCTAAGCACGCTGCTAACTACCGGGGCGCCTTCACTTCCACACCGTATCCATATCTTGCAACGTGGCTTCGTATTTTAAATCAGTGCCGCTTTATTCAAAGTGAGAAAAGTAATTTTAATGAGTCGACGTGGCAAATAGGTGATTTAGGTGCGGATACACCGACAACGGGACCGGAGCCGGGGCTATGTGAAGCGAAACTGCCCGGGGCTCGGTAGTCAGTTAACTGGGGCTATTGTTTTCCTCGGTCCGTTAGAAGAAGCGGCATAACCGGGGCGACACGTTCCGGCGTCCCTCACCTTCTCTTGCGGTTTCTTTTTACTCTTCTTCCGCGGCTCCTCCACCGGCCTGCTCGGTTTGGAGACGGGGGCCTGCTCGGGCTCGGCGCTGCCTTGGCTGACAGGGGATCCGCGCTTTTTCCCGGCCAGCAGTCCGCCACAGACGACGGCCCAGGACACGGTGAGGAGCAACAAACCCACGGCAGCGGTGGACAGAACCGCCCACGTCGGGTATAATTCGGGTTTCAGACCCAAATCGACCCCGAACCGGTCCTGGACGTACCATTGTCCCGATGACAGGAGCTCTTTGAGACGCCCGGAGATCAATTCGGCTTTATCCATCGCGAAGCCTAGCATGCCCACAGCCATCATCCACACACCGCTAGCTAGCGAGCATTGCCAGCCACTGTGAGCTAAGGGGAGGAGTGGCTAACTGAACACATCTGATAAAAAAAACTCGGGAAAACTGTGACCAATCACGAAGACAACGCCTTTTTAGTCTCAAATCTAGAAGAATCTCAGTTGTCGGTTAAGCTTAATTTACTCTTAGAGGTAAATTGACGTCATTATGGTTGACGATCTTTCAGTGTATATTAAATGGAGGCTTGACGTACACGAAAATAAAGACAATATAATAAACAAAATAAAAGACGAGCACATTTTTACATTTTTCAACCGGTGACATTTGAAATTCAAATATTTCCGAACGCATTTTATCCTTAGCACTGATTGGCATCCGTATGAAAGTTAATAAACTGAGTGTTGTTTTTAAAACAAGTTGAGACATTCATTTTTAATAATACAACATGAAATGTAACAGAATGACCATATAGCTGTACAGTTTCTTTTAAGCAAATATTGTTAAGCGACAAACATAAATTATCATCTCCATTTCAAAAGTCTGCATCTAGTGTGAATTCGCAGTCCATCGCGTTTGACATAACTCCAAATTTCTGATACTCTGCCACTCGTTTCTCAAAGAAGTTGGTTTTTCCCTCTAAGGAAATCGACTCCATGAAGTCGAATGGGTTTTTGGCCAGGAAGACCTACAAATAGAGGATGAAATATTAACAAGAGCTTGCACACACTTCAAATTGCTGAAAAAGGCAAACATAATTCATAATTCATCGTCCCTGGGCAGCACTTTTATGTAGTACCAATGTTCAGTGTTGTGTCTGCGTTCACAAAAATAAATGTGAAACATTAGTGGGACTCTGCTGTTGCTTTGACTGAGCCTTGAGCATTTTTCATTCAAGGACTCCTGTGATGCAGTGGGAGGGGACCTAATGGAGTTGGCCTTCAGGCTGTTGTTACCATATTTGATGATGAAAAAGGATCACCTTGGCAAGTCCAAGATCAGTCAATAGCCGGTCTGCCACAAACTCAATGTATTGCTTCATCAGACAACAGTTGATCCCAATGAGATCCACAGGCAGAGACTCTGTAAGAAACTCCTGAAACAACAAACGGTATATTTACGAGGTTAGTTTGCATCATCTGGACAAGCACATTGTTTAAAATCAAAGAAGATAATCAAAGTTGGCGTATGACAACAATACAGTAACTACTGATCAAATATAATGTGTGTTGCTGACCTGTTCAATGCTAACAGCTTTGGTGATGATGTCCTTTACCCTGTCTGCCGATGGCTTCTTGATAAGATGACTGTACAACAGGCACGCAAAATTGCAGTGCAGGCCCTAGAAGACACACTGATATTCAGAAAATATCCACTGCAAAGACAACAAAGAGACAATGTATTTCTTTTCTAAACAAACGGTACACTGTACCTCATCCCTGCTGATAAGCTCATTGGAGTATGTAAGGCCTGGCATTAGGCCTCTCTTCTTCAACCAGTAGATGGCAGCAAATGACCCAGAGAAGAAAATGCCTTCAACAGCTGCAAAGGCTACTAATCTCTCCCCTACAGCAAGACAAGTTGTCAAACATACTCAAAGTCTTGGATAAATGGTCAACCTGTATGTATATGGGCCAATGTGGAGTCATCTTGCTCTTACCAAACGTAGATTTGCTGTCATTTATCCACTGGAGAGCCCATTCTGCTTTTCGTTTTACACACGGCATGGTCTGGATGGCATTAAACAGATAATCCCTGCGAACAAAAAGCTTTCATTGAAACTGACCCCAAACAAAAAGTTCCAAATTCACACTATAGGAAGTTTGGTGCAAAATCCTAATATCAAAACCTGCACAAAGTGGAAATGAAACCAGACACTTGTGCAGACACATCAGATCTCATGCGGACAATATACTGACCTCTCCTTCAAGTCCCTTATGTACGTATTAATAAGCATGCTGTACATCTCCGAGTGAACTGTCTCTATGAGGATTTGAAAACTGTAGAAGGATCGCGCCTCAGGGACCTGCACTTCCTGGCTGAATCGCTGCACCTGTTTCACAAAAAGAGCCATAAACACAGGAGTTAACGTCTGTTTTTCCCTTTTTGAAAACCACTTGATTGTGGTTGGGATATGTGTCGATGTTGACAGTTCGCTTTCTGGTTCAGTGAATTGTAGTAAATAGTGCTGAATTGATAGGAGAGGACAAGTTGTAATCAGTCTGCTCATGAAAGCTTTGTGTCCTCTCACCAGGTTCTCGTTGACAATACCATCGCTGGCAGCAAAGAAAGCTAAGACATGGGAAATGAAGTGTTTCTCCTCAGGTTTCAAGTTGTCCCAGTGTGTTAAGTCTTTGGATAGGTCGACCTAAAAAGTAAAGACAAAATAAACCAACCGTCACTAATTATTCAGGTATAGAACAGAGCTGGTTACTGCACAACATTGTCATGCAGAACTGCCTCATTTTATCTTATGAAGTGAAAGTCTACCTATTGACTAAAATTCTCGACAAACCGTTATATTTCTAGTTGTTTGTATTGTTGGTATTAGTAGTGACTCATTTATGATTTGTAATGAATGAATGAAATGTAATTGACTTATATTATGAATGCAGTATACATTAGTTCTGCATTGATGTTTGTACTTGTTTCTTCACTTAGTGATTTCTATTTTTGTTTTCATTAGTGGGGTATATGAAACAACTTGACAATCATTAAATCCAATTATTACATTATGCAATGTTCCCCTCAGGTGTGACCTGTTTTGCAACTCCTGTGTTGATGCAACTTTGGCAACTGAGAGTGTCAATGTTCCATGGGCAATTTCTGGGAATTTCTCATTTCACACATCATTTTCCATTTGCTCCTTTACATGAGTAAAGACCAAGTTTTCTTCTCACTGGATTAAGCAAGTATTTTCTGATTCTGACCTCTTCCACTGTCCAGAAAGATGCTTGGGCCTGTTTGTACATTCTCCAGATGTCGGGATACTGGATGGGGAAGATGACAAAGCGCCTGGCGTTCTCCCTCAGCAGTGGCTCTTCTTCTCTCTCTGTGCTGCTGGGCATTTCTGGATCTGTGCGTGTCCAGCCATTCTGATGAGACACAGATTTCCAAAGTTACTCTAAGTAAATGTGAAATTACTGCGGTATTTAATAACTGAACAGAGGCATTTCAGACAAAAAAGATCACCATTTTATCAAAAGTAATTATTATTTTCATAAATCGTAATAATAATGTGTTAGATGGAGAAAAAACTATTTTCCTGTCCTGTTATGTGAAAATATTAGCAAGCGAGTTCTACCTATTCGAGGGTGAGTAATGCGCATGCGCACATTTCTGACGGTTACGTAGCCGCAAACGGACATTTAATACTTAAATTACACGTTTTAGCTAAAATTCCTTTAAAGGCGCGATACCACCGATTACATCGATCTTACTCAATTCTAACCTGTGCAATGACGTTTTCTTCTCATTATTTTCCGAGCTTCAGCTTTCAGCAGACCAACCAGGCAATAACAACGTTAGCTACAGTGGTACAAACACGATCTAACAGACAGTTTATGGTTCTAGTGGTAGTTAGCGCTATTACATGCGTTGCATGTATGCACATTAGTGTGTAGGTGGTAAAGGAAAGCCACACCGATATAGGAGACAACATAAACAATGACGTCCGCTGGCTAACAACACTCATTGAAAACTTGACACCCTTCATGATCAAGAAGCGCCCCGGAATACTTACCGTTTCCTTCAAAGGACTATACGTAGTACTCAATTTGATCAAGTCCATTTTCAGGGTGATCCGAATGTCGCCGTCATTCAGCACGACTGCGTCTTCTCCATGTCTGTCTTACAAATATAAGCTTACATGTGCACCAGGAGCGTAGTGCGCCCCTGGTGGCTACTCCGGATTGGCTGCCTAAATTGTCTAATAACTGGCATGATTTAGGTGGATTCAAGTCACTGTAGCCGATCTCGAGAAACTTCATATCTTGTTTTGTTTTTTTATCATATGCCATTCTTGCCAGCGACAATTCTGCAACAGACATCACACAAATAATCAGATATAGAGGAATCCTGCATTGCAAAGTAAAACAAGAGTTCAGACAAACATGCTTATTGGTCAAGATTGTTACTGCCATAATTGTCTTAAATGGTGTCTGTAAAAGCATATTTCATGTCTCATTAATAGACGAAGAGCCAAGAATCAAGTAATAGTGAAGTTTATATAGGTCCTTTGCACCTACACCAGTGCACCTGCCACACTCGTGCATGTTCCCTGCCCTGCTTCTGCTGATATTCCTCCTCACGTCATCAGGACCTTTTCAATCTGCATCCCCATTCTCAAATGGAAACCTAAGTATTTCTCAGACAATTTACCTCCATGCTTTTTAGTATTCATCGCTCATGACCTTGGAAGATCCGCTACACAGGTACAGAACATGGGGTGGGGTGAGGCCAGTCACAGCATGCAGCGCAGGGCGAACCATGTATCGGTTTCCAAAAGGATTAAATAAGTTTCGTCTTAATTTGTTATTGCCACATACAACAAGTACAACAAACATTGAGACAGCATGTGGCCCTACCCAGGGTGTGTGCCACAGTAGAGAAAAGAACACGAGTATGTGTGAGGAACAAGATGTTTGAAAACAAGGTACTTGTAAGCAAAGGTCCCTGGGGTGGTGTATACCTGGGAGCGATTTAAATCATTTCATTCCGCCGTCCTGTAAGAGATAATCAGGTGGGCAATGGGGAATCATTGTTTCACTTCATTGATATGTATTATTCTATAACTGCAAAGATTTTAACTTTGTTTGTCAGTGCCAGGAATGCAGCGACATGCAAAGGTGATAAAAAAAAAATGTCAAAACGATGTCCCCAACCACTGAGCGGCCCAGCATGTTGTTCAATTATTTATACTGCATGCAAGGATAGAAAAAACAATGTTGTCAAATTTGCATTTAAATTTGGCTGATCCCAGGTTTTTATTCATTTTATTTTGTTGACGGTCTGTGATCTCTATCAATAGAATTTCCCTGCAACAAGTATGGCGCCCTACAATGTGGACTGCTGTGCTCACAGCAGTTATCTCATGTTGCCCTGCTCAACGACTTTTCCCTGTCTGTTTTTTCTAAAAACGTCTCTGCTTGTTTACATCTTTGTATTGTCTTGCATTTAGGCCTGAGGTTCAGAGAAATCGAAAGTGACTGCAACCCGTCCCCTGTGTTGCGTTTGGGTCCTGAGAAAACCACAGTCAACAAGGAAAGACACTGAAGCGGATCCCAGAGTGTCAAATTACAGATAATGTTAGGCTCCGCATCAATGGAAGGCAAAATATGTTGCAATGACTAAAAGAAAAAGAAACACAAGTGAGTGACACTGGAAAAAACTGTTTATCGAGCAAAATGGGTGAGAACATATTAGATGGAAACTACAGAACAATAGAAAACAACAATCTAAGGGAGGGACACATTATCTGCATATCAAAATGTAACCGCATAACCACTTTGTAAATGCCGTTTACCCACAAATATCAATGCGGAAATCCACAAGGCTACGCAGCAATGTTGTGCAGACCCAGTCGGAAAACATCGTTGGTGCAGGCCCACGTTTCGCCCAGGAACTTCAGCATGAACATCTGATGGTAAGCCATTGGTGGATCGTCATCTGCCTGTTCCACAAAGAAGCATGCAGGGCTCAGTTGGAGTTGAGAGGACCAATGATTCAGTCCTTGACATACATACGCTGCAGCTGTGGTTATGGATAATATTAATATCAAGCTCACCTTCAGCTGTCCAAACACAGAGATGACGATACAGTCATCCAGTGTGGGCTGTATATCTTGTCCCGTGATGATGTGCTTAATGGCCTTGAAAGGCAAACTCTGCAGAGGTGAGAGACACGTGTCATCACTGAGCTGGAAACGCCAACAATTCCCTTTTAATCCCCAACTTTATACTGTACTTACTGCGAGTTTGCCAGCGATGGCTTCTCTCCCTTGAACTGGTGACCCCTCCCATGTCAAGCAGGCTTCAGGAGACTAGGAAGACAAGGTAAATGTCTTTAACTTGTATTGACTTGTCAGTATTAGAAGTATGAAAAGTATTTAAGACCTTGTATTAAAAGTGTCAAAATGTATGACAATTATTGGGATCTGTCAACGGATATAAAAGATCAGACCAACGCCTCCATGCAAGTTTGTGCAAAAGGCTACTAAATATGCAAGCACATGTACTGTACATGTTTGTACTGTCGATGAAGTACAGCCTGTTTGTTTTGATAGGATATTTATTTCTCACTCTCTTTTTTTTAGTTACTGAGAGAGCACACTGTGTACTAAATCTCTCAATCAATCCATCCATTCATCATACGTCCTTATGCTCTCAAGATAGACTGACCAACAATAATTTCTCTCTGGATTCCATTTCTACATTTCTAATGCCCGACGAAGCTAATCAACTTACATACAAGTTACCCAGTCCTACTCTGTTGGTAGAATCAAACTCGGTGTAATATCGCTGCACAAAACTTTCCCCAATGTCTCGCCAAATTTCCTTTGGGGCGGCCATTGTTCAGCATATATGTTGTGGATCTGTTAAAGGCAAAGGAATAAATTAGCAGTGCGACATTCATACATGACTGATGAAAAATAAATTGTATGTTGCTGGAGAACAAATACAAATGGAAACAACAGACTGGATCAAAGCTAAACTAATTACTATCTGAGGATGTTAAAAGTACGTATACATAACAATTACAACAATACTATTCGAAAAACAACACATTTTCACTAATTTTGTGATTTGAAAATCCCTGGTTCATTTTATGTCCAGAGCACATCAACGTTCAGCGCTCCTCTGTAAATATTGCCCAATATACTGCTGCCTAGACTGCTGGAAGATGTAATGGTCAAAGAAATTACGCTATTAAGTATTGGCATTGATTTATATTGATATTAACCGATATGTACGTTTTTATCCTTTGCCTGTGATGCACGTAGCTAAGGTTGGCTTCACATATGGAGAGCCTCTTTTTATACTCTTAAGCGTTGCGAAATATACAAATTCATGCTGCTACCGTACTTCAGCTGAACTTTTCATCAGGAAAGTGGAAATAAAAGAGGGGGAAAAATATTTCTTTGCATGATTCTTTACCTCGTCTGTGATGCTCTTTCAACTCTGTTAGCCACATGGAGGACAAACTTTGCCGCTTTAGGAGTTACCGCCTCCTGACGTATCGCGAGATCTGACCAATCAACACACTCCGTCCGGTGACATGTTGATCAGTTAGATACTGTTTGTATGCACTGTCCTCTAGTGGCCAACATGTGAACTGCTGCGTGGGTTTCTTCAACAGACAATACAGGTAATTAAATTTCAGACTATATTTCTGTCATGCGAGCCACGTTTGGTGCTTTGTATCTAAAAGAGAGGTGAGTGTATAAACTGACAAAATTGTAAACAAACTGTTTATTTTCTTCAAGCTTCACTTTGCACATCGAAACACAGAACTGCTACTCCGTTTGTTGATCAAGTAGTGAATAATTACTTAGCAATCAGGCACAGAACGTTTCCTAAAAAAACTTGTTTTACAGCAGTTGTTTTTGAAAATGTATCAATTTGAAAGAGTATAGTCGGGGATTAATTGAATGACATTGATTGTATTCAGTCATTTTGTGAGTACGCATGCTACTGGTCATGATTGCTGTTTTACAAAATCATCACAATACAAATCCAGAACTTTTTTCCTTTGCAGCTTTTTGGTAAAATGAATCATGAATCGATTAAACTTTAGAAGTATAAGGGCCATACCACGGCTCATCTTCTGTAATAGTACACAAAAATTAATCTGATAACATTTCTAATCACTATTGATCAGCTGCCCAAACTCTCATCTGATAAGAGCATCTGATTAGCTTGTTCATATTGTGCTTTGACAATGTGCCATACGTCTGGTCACGGGGACAGTGATACAATAGATAGTTTGTACTGGAAGACTCTGCTAAACTGGAGGAATTCATATTGCTCGGGGGGTTTTGAGGGGGTTGACACATTTAACATACAGACAAATTTGTAAAAGTCAGAAGCTCTTTACAAACACGGGTAACACATGGTCATATAAAACAGCTGGGTTAGTCATCACACCATCCATCTCCAGACCTTCAACTCCTCTCCCTGCGTCCTGCTGGGGAGCAAAACCACTTTGTTCCTCTGATTTGCTGGAAATCCAACAGAAGATTCGCAAGTTCTTTGTTCACGATTGGTGAAATCAAGACACATAGCCTCGGCTCCCATTTAGGCACTTAAAAAGATCATATCGCTACGGTTCAGTGCTTCTGCCGGGAGGATGGGTGCTCCAGAACGTCTTCACCCTCTGCTGCCTTCTATTGCTTCTTTGAGACCACAGCGTCCGCAGATTCTCCCGTGATAAATTGGCAGTAAAAAACTAAAGTCTCAGTGTTGAAAGCGGGAGGCCTCTTGAGGTTAGAACTGTGGCGCGCAGAGCGCGCTCACACATCACTGTTCGGGCTGCGATGTGAAATAATCATCCGTGCGGAACACGCTGGGGACCTCGTGACGCAGATGCGGCACCGATCTTCGCGGGCTGGCTGGTTTCTGCGAGCAAACAGATGATACAGTCATAATTGTCCAAAGGCGTGTTCTGTTATGCTAGCGCTGTAAAATGTGATAAAAGCCTGCAGAAACAAAGCGTGAGCACGGCAAAGCTGGAGATCCCCAGCAGAGTGGAATCGCTCTCACGTTTAAGAAGCTCGGCACGCTCACGGTCCTGAAGATCTTCTTGAAGGCGCTTGGTAAAGGTCCAAGCTCTCCCTCAGCCAGTGTGACCTGCTCCTCCATGGCGTTCACATTAGCACCCACCATCTTCACAAAGGCCTGCAGATCGGTTGAAAACACATTATTGAAAACAACCAATCGCGCTAAACACGACAAATAAATAGAGCTTACGTCTAATTTGTCGATCTTTCTGTAGATTTGTCTCATTTCACTGGATTTCCGCTGGATCTGAGGTAGGTTTTCGTTCACGATTTGAGATGTGTCGTTGCGCACCTGACGGAGCACGACAAAATGTGTCACTCGATTAAATCAAGCACCGACAGGCTGAACTGATGTTGAGCTTTTTCAGGGTCTGACCACACTTACCATGTCTAGCATTCCCACAAATTCATCTACTCTTGTCAGCATCTCCTCCAGGCTCTTTTCCATACACAGTATCTGTGGGGGAGGTGAGGAAACACACTGTATCACACTATGAACACACAACCGACACGCGACACCACTCAGCAAACAAAAAAAAAATGGATTGGATGAGATACTTCAACAGGGTGTGTGCTGCAGGCCCGGACAGCGTCCCTAACAGAGACAACACTGGGACCTTTGTCTTCCCAGAGTTATGTCACTCTAGAAACTGGTTACAAGGGATCTGGTGTCATGCACGTCCAATTTAAGCAAATCTGGCTGTGACACACCACTGCTCAGGAATACTGGTGTCACTGCCATGACCAATATAAATGTGTCAATGCTTTATATTCGATGTCCTGCCGTTTGATCCAGTTGTCGCTGCTTTGTAAATAAAAACGGAAGTAATGTCAACAACGCCAGGCCTTAATTTGATTTTGAGTGCTCACTGTACACACAATAAAATTAAAATATAACAAGATTAAGTTCGCACTGCATATAAAGTGACGAGGATATGAACAGTAAATGAACATTGTCGATGCCTCTGTTTGAAATACAGTGGTGAGTTTCCGGATTTGATGCTTATAGGTGTCGTGGTCTTAACGCATCACCATGCTACCCTGTGGTCTGTGCCATTTCTTCACGAATATCCTCAGAATTTTTGAAAAATGAAAATCCTCATAAATGCAAGAGCAATTCTAGTAGTTGATGTGTAAATCTGCATATCACGCACAGCAGCTCTTAAAGCCACGTCTGCGAACAGCAACCAAGAGGCACTAGCTAATCCGGCCACTCGTTTGCACATCGCACCGTTGAGAGCCCTGCGCTACCTAGTTGCCGCGGCGCCTATAACGCACCTCTTCTCCCGCCGTGGCTCGGATGCAGGCCGAGTAGCTTTCGGCGGTGCTAACCAAGATGTCATTCAGGTCCGTGTCGTGCTGTTCCGCGCTGCCGGGCCGCGCTGCGTCGTTCAGGCTGGGGCTTTGAGAGAGAGCGTTAGCCGCTGCGCCAAAGCTGGGGCTCTGCGACACAGTCCCGCTGCTGAGGAGCTCGCTCACCATGGACAGACTGCTCGCACTTTGGGACACAATGCCGCTGTCCCTGCTTATCTCTGCGCTGGACTCCTCCAGCGGGGACAACAGCCCAACTCGGTCCATCCGCTGATGGTCCATCTCCCTGCTATCTGTCTACTCGGACACCTTGTTTTTGGTCTGTCAAATGACTCGGTCACGTGTGTTGTGTACTGGACGGTGGCTCACAGGGTTCAAAAATGAGTACGCGGTAAACTCGCGTATACATAAAAAACGAATTCTGATTTCTGAGCTAAAAGCCGAATCATGTTACATCAAAACGCCCGTATGATTTTACAAAACGAAGTAGTGTTGGGTGTTGGTGATTGTGAAAAGGTTAGGATATAGTTCTATTTTTGACCAGCAGGGGGCAGCCACAACCACAACAAGTTACTTTTCACAGATGACAGCGATCAATCCAAACAATTGATGGAGATTACATTTGTGAATCGGTCATATCCAGTGCTTAGATTAATTTTTCGTGTCAGCAATATGTTCATGAGTGACTTGTCAAACAAAAAAAATTGTTTGCCAAACATTATCCATTACATTAACACCCCAACATGGAGACAAAAAACAACTGTACTTGTTGAAACGGTAAATGCAATTTGCACAACAACTGTTTGAGTCAAGAGTTTGTCACTTTTGATTATTTTTACATCACAAACCTGACTATCAATAACAACATCTGACACTATATGACCTTCAGTGCAGTTCAATATGTATCACACATGTGCGAAATGGGGAAAACACCGATATGGATCTGTCACATGCCTTCAATAGATTAAAAAAAACAACTCAAATGAGTACTGGTTCACCGCCTGCCTGCCCATCCGTGCTGCAGATCATCACCAAGACAGATCAAGAGAGTGTCAATGATCTATTAGCTGTTCGGGAGGCATGGCACCTTGAGTAAACACGGCAGATAAGGCCTTCATTAGCACGGGGGCGAGAGAAGTCTGGCACGGCTCTGCGGCCTCTGACCTGTCAGAACGTATGGCATTCCTGCCGCTGTGCAGGTCAAATACTTTGGCACCAACAGCAACCTCACAATTAAGCCTCGGCCATCCCTCTTTAAAGCAAACACGCTCATACACTTTGTCTTCATCCTATACAGTATATGCCGTGTTTTTATAGGGGCTGTGTGTGTTGTAAGTGTTCAGATGTTTCCCTTGTTGCCTTACACGTTTCAAACAGAACATAATAAACTGCCGAAGCTTCCTCTCAACCTCACTCCTATAGGTTAGTCATTTCCTACATTTCACCGGCCGTCTCACAGCACAGGCGCAAACTTGCTGTTTCATTCCCACTTTGACGTGACGGGGAAACATAACCCCGGGACAAACCCCATAATTTAATTACTCCAACACTGTCACATCATTAATCACGGCGGCTCGTCTCTCTCACTTCAGACGTTTAGAAGTTGATCCGGTGCTGCCTTCATGGTCGATCCTCTGCGGCCGGAGGGAGCAACGGTTAACGGCGATTTTTCGACAGAGAGAAACAAACAGGGCTGCACCACAATTGCGGTCGCGCTGCGTTTTTGGTTTGCTGAGGCTGCTGCTTCCTCTGCTCCAGTTTGTTTATCTGACACTGCGGAGCAGCCGAGTCCACACATGAACTCCATCTTGGACTCGGCCTGACTTGACACAAAAAATGGGATTTATTTAGCTTTTGTAGCATCAACATTTTCTTCACAAAAACAATCTACTGTTGTTGTTGTTGTTGGAAAAAAACGGGAAAACAAGCTAATGCGCCCAATTATGACTGATACAAGGAAAAATATAAGAAATGTCAAGATGCTTTTGTGTCAGGTGAGACTTGTTTGGATCTAGGGGACGATAGGCACAATTATAAAGTAAAAAAAGGACTAAAAAAAAGGACTGTTAACTTAAAAGCTGTTGTCAGAGTACCTTTTCATTCATGCAAAACTCTCCATTTCTCTATGATACTCAAGCTCAACTCCCGCCTTATTTTGCTGTGTTAGCATAGCTTTAGCGTCAAAATATGAAATCACACCGCAATACTCAAAAACGTCAGAGGCTTTCAACCATTTTGAAACTTAGAATAATTTATTGACAGACACAAAGAAATTTCATCACAAATCAATCGATGCTTAAAAGGGCAGTTTTAAAAAAACATGATCTATGCAGCATTTACCAGAATACAGGAAATAGAGATTTACTCTTTAAAAATGTCATCAAGCCACCCGAAGTTGGTCCCAGTAAAAAGAATGAAAGAATCTTATTAAAAGTGGTCACTAAGAGGAGCGGGCAGGCACATTCAGGACTCCTGCTGACGGTGCGCGCGGCTAAAAATGCTCCTTTGGCTGGATGTTGGCGACAGACATACAAATCTTTTCATGTAAAGACAAGACAGAAAAAAACCCTTAAAAATTTACAAGAAACATATACAATTATCTTTTGCCTGCTGGCTTGAAACCTCCTATTATTGATCTCCACTTTATAAAAAGGCGAAACATACGCAAGCTACCGACATTAGTATCTGCAGAGACATGTTTTCGCTCCTCGTTCACCCGCCAGGGAAGCTGCTGTTTCACGTCTCTGAGCAGTCAAGGTGTTTCTGAGTGTGTGTGAGATTGTGTGTGTTTGGTGTATTATAGGGTAATGACGGTGCCGTCCTCCTCCACGCCTCCTCTGGGCAGCGCCAGGCTGTGCCGTGGGTCCGTTTTGAGGGAGCTGAGGATTTTGTGCAGGCTGCCGTTGCTGTGGCGGAGGGCGGGGTTGCTGGTGTGGTGCTGCGGCTGTGCGTGCTTGTGGCTGTGAATGTTCAGGTCTCTGTGGAGCTGGTAGGTGAGGCTGCTGCTGTGGTGGTGCTG
>OMPJ01045494.1:0-13480 GCA_900312935.1 Carapus acus
TAGATGAGACAATGATGATGATGCAGGAGAAGTCAAGGGCAGCGCATTGTGCATGATTGCACAGTAATCATGACAGCGAGTTTAAGCCCTGACGTTTGGCACACTTCCACTCTTGGCGCCACGTCCCTCAGGTGATCGCTGATTCCCTGTCAGCTCTTAAGTCATTGTTCACTTTTCACCTTTGAGCTACAAGCAGTAGAGCTCAATTGCTCTGAAATTGAAACCTACAGAAAGCTACGGATGAAGAATAATGAAAGAAAGAAAGAAAGAAAGAAAGAAAGAAAGAAAGAAAGAAAGAAAGAATGAAGGAATGAATGAATGAATGAATGAATGAATGAATGAATAACAAAACACAATGTTAACATTTTCCTGAGCCTGTTATGAAAACATTCCCTATCTTCCTCCAGGACACCATGTTGACCCTTGATCACACACGTGTCAACATTCCAGCATGGCCACAACTCATAGAGACGGTGATGGGGCACAGTCTCATTGCTATGTGGACAACTTTGTCCACGTTGATAGGTGGCCAGTGAAATATGAGGCTTGAGGTGTGAAAGAATGTTGAGTCTGACTACTCAGCCAAACTTTATTTGTCAGATGCTTTGTTCCGCAAACATCTCTGTACAGTATTCTAGTAAAAATGTTCTTGTCCCAGTTGGCAATGCTCCATCCTTGTTATTTTCATATGACCACGGTCAGAGTTCAGTAGTGAAGAACAGAAGGGTTTGACCTGTTGGACACGAGGTACATGGACACCTGGATCACTGTCTTAACACTGAGAGGACTTTGCTCAGAACATTCAGACAAAAAGTGATGAATGATTACAAAAGGGTCTTAGCATTTGCATCACTGTGACAGCTCACTGATCTGTGATGATCTAATTTCCTATATTTTGCATGAACCTCAAACCATGTGCCACGGAATCCTGTGGGCTACTGCTGCTGTGTCAAACTAATTTGAAACTTGGATATGGGTTACATCAAAATAAACCTTTTTGACAACCTTCATCCATAAGTGGACCTTTTTTTTATCAAGAAAACCTGAGCATGCATTTTGAACAGATTTTCACATCTGTGATTTATTCATTAGAATTTGATCATTATATTATAGTAGGCCTGCTGTTGTATACACATATTTGAGTATATTGCATGTATGTTCATCTTGTCTCCACATCGTCCTCAGTATACAAGCTGCTCAGATCAAAGAGCCTTGTTCTCAAAAAAATGTATTTGCTCTGAAAGCCCCAAATGTGGTTACTTAGTGTTTACAACTGTTAAGCGACTAAAATGTCAAGACCTATAAATCAGATAACAACAGCAATGACAGCAACATTCTTATTAGTGTTCGGCAGGCAGCCCACTTTCCAGCTAGTTCCACCAGCTCATCCGTGAGGATCCAGGGGCACTCCCAAGCTAGCACAGAAATCCCCACAGCCATGCCAGGGATCATTTCCAAGGTCACGTCATGAGCACAATAGCAATGATAAATGTGCTTCTGTGTACCTTTTTTTTTTTTTTTGCAGAAGCAATGGGCTGCCTTGAAAAGTGAACAGGACCTTGCTGAGCAGGTGTGAACCTTAGGATAAGAGGTATAATTTGCATACTTTCAGTTAGTAATTTACACATTTACCATGTCGTTCTGTTGATAGGCAATATGCAGGTATGTGCATTGTGTGTCAAAAATGTATTTACTGTGAAATTGATGATCAAATATTTGCATATTTGCTCTGGTGCAACTGTAAGGTAGATCCTGGTAGGTGATGCATTTTTATTTTTGCAAGTCATGTGTTTTCAAAGCTTTAGAAATTAGCTCCTTTAGTGACTTTGTCACCATCAACAAGTGGAATGGACATTTCCCCTTCTCAAAAAATGCTTAAGTACAGTTGTCTGGCGTCATCAGAACTGCTTGGGCTGGTTTGACTTGACAGATCTTGGACAGTGTCCTGAACAAATGTACAAACACCACAAATTCCACAAGCATAGTTGAATGTAACATTTCCTTTGGTGAGCTAAGACTAATTTTCATTCACACACTCCAGCTGTCGCTAAATCGCTGACGCACTCAAAACTTGAAGCACGGTTGGATGGGACGCGTGGGGACAGACCAAACACAACAATTCAACGACAAAGGGACGACGAGGAAGATGTTGAACCTGTTAGAATAACAACAACAACAACAAAACAAACAAACTCAAGACTGCATTAAAATATGTAATTCCAAAGTGCACGAGTGGAGTCGACAGGAGTGACAACGTAAACACACCGGTGTAAAGGTAACTGTTACACGCCGCGTATAAGACAACACGTAATAAAATAATGAGATGAAGGGTTATCAAGACAGATTAAAGCTCCAGCAATCTGCTCCTACTTTCGCCGTAAAACGAGCTCTTATCTGCCGCCGGGGCCAGTGATGTCAGCGGCGCGGGGAGGTTCGTGCACTTGCTTTGGCACGTCACCCTGAGCTGAACTGCCACTGACTCCCTCGTCGCCTTTCACCCACTTCTCTCCTCGCCACGAACACCGTGACGTCGTCTCCCCAAACATCACAGGTATTGGAAAAACTTAATAAAATAAGTTGCAACGTTTGCATTTATTTTCCGTTTTTATCTAATCAATTCACTGTTTTGAAGCAATGTGAAAGCGCGCGTGTGTCGCTTTTGTTTTGCTTGACTATTTTGCCTGTTAGCATGTCAGCCGGCTGTGACTCACCGTGGCCGGGGTGAGTGTCACGTCTGCGTGCAGCGACCTGATTTATTCTTTATGAGTTGCTTCGCTCACAGAGCGACGTGGGAGAGATGTGAAATTAATTTTAAATGCAGTTACGTGTTAATTGGACGACTTTGCACAAGTTTCGGAGTATATTTGTTTTATAGTAGTGACGTAACAGTGGCGCAGATGTCACAGGGTGTTGGCGCATCATTGATGGATTTTCATTTCCTACGAAATATACTTATGTGGGTAGAGGACAAGAACCGGGTGCAAGCTGTTCTGGATCAATCTTAGAGCCTCTTATGTAATGAAGATGGTGAGGATAAGACGAAGGGCGTGTGAATGGGCGTGACTGGCACCAGCAGTAGCTCATCCCTGTCTCACTAGGAATGTGTGTGCGTGTGAAATCCGACGTTTGTGAACATGATTTTCAGGTTCAATTTGACATAACATCTTGATGTTTGAAAACCAGCGGCGAAATACAGTGGTCAGTACTTATTACAGCTGTGGCACATGGTAGCAAGACCTGCCATTTTGTTTGTCTCAGGGACAAAACCCCCCTACACAAAACATAATTGCAACTGCTGTTTACAAGACAGGAGGCTTAGCTGAAGAAGGCAAATGGATGAAGTTATCTAATGAAGGCTTTTATTGGGCACATGCTCAGACAGAATTGGAAACCAGCACATAAGAGGAGGTGGAGGTGAGGTGGAGCAGTTTGGAGATAAGGCCATACAGGCAAGATTGAGATGATGACAGCAGAGGTTTACTGACTAAACTGGACAAAGGTTGTTGGAAAAGGAGCTGCCAGGATTCGGAGGGAAGATGGACAACGCTGAAGATTCATGTGGAGAGAGGACAGACCCGACAGACGGCCAGATCAATGGATCGATGAAGTGCCCACCAACATGAGGGTGTGGTGGTGAGAGAGGATGTGATAAATCTACTTCACGTGGGAGAAAAATGTTTGAGGAGTCAAGGAAGGAATTATGAAAGAAGATTTAATTCTCGCAAAAAGGAGCAAAAGACAATAATGCAAAATTTCAAGGATCCAGGGGCCGTCCTCACTTGCACATACACAATCGGCCATGTTTTCTTCTGGTCTGCTGCCACCTCCTTGCTATCCTCCAAAACAACACTGAAGGACTGGTTCGGGTCCCCCCCCTCCGACCTGTTGCTATGCAACCTGCTTATGTTACTGATTTAGGACTTAGCCACAACCTCTCAGATTTCAGAGCCATGCTCATTGTCTTTTTGCTCACTGTCCTGTTTCAAGTGTCCACAAGTATATTAATCCTAATGGAAAATCAGCATGTCACCATTGCTCTTTTGTCTCTACAGATTCTCCTCAAGTTCACAGAAGACTGCATTTTCCAAACGAACCAACATGTGGATGAGTAAATTTGCTCGCTTGGCTCTACCATCCATGCAGAGGAGCAGCGCTGCTTTGGCCTGCAGGCATCTGAGGGCCTTCGGTGCTCCAGGGCCGAATGCAGCGCAACCACCCTCATGTCAGACCTCAGTGCACCTTCGGGGACATCAGACAGTGGCGTCGGCCTGCATCCCCAAGAGTCAGTACGGAGTGAGACATGCCCGTGTGCTGTACGGAGACAGGCTGGTGGAGGTGGAGTGGGAGGACGGTGGCCAAAGCCTTTATCCCTTTACTTGGCTTCGGGACAACTGTCAGTGTCCGTTGTGTTTCGTCCAATCTGCTCAGTCCCGCAGTCTGCACGTCAGCGTTCTCGATGTCCACACGGGCATCGAGGATGTCCAGGTCACCGATGACAACAAGGTCGGCTGTCTCCTTTGTCTGATGGATCTCTGTAGTGTTTTCGCCATGCTCATCATTACATTGGGAAAATGAATTGGTCTTCATTAACTTGACAAGTTTAATGGTTAGCCGTATGAGGGGCAATTGAAGGTAAAGACTATGTATCTCATCTTAAAGGAGCAAGAATCTTAACAGTTTTTAATCTGTTTGCTTAGTTTGCGTGGGCAAGTTTTTATTGGATCGATAATAGAGAAGTGATGATTCCTGGAGACCTTTTTTTCCATACTTTGTTCGTTATAAGGCACAGAGAGCAGCTTTTTTTTGATTGGTGAAAGAATGTAGAGCACCAAGTTAACTTCCGGTCAAATCAATTTTACTGTGATCATCCATGTCAAGATCCCGATGGTCTCTTTTGTTGCTGTATCTGATGACTGGGCTTTCAGCAGGTGTCCATTGTGTGGCCTGATCAGCACACCAGCGTGTTTGATGCTGAATGGCTGAAGAAGCGCTGTTTCTCTTCTGCTGCCAGAAAATCGATGCAGGAAGAACTCTTCCTCAAAGGTCAGGCTGAATTCAATATTTTTCATTTTCATATTTGCTTCAGTGAATTGATACCAGTCACAGCACAAAGTAAAGCAAAAGTAGTACCGTTAAGTAACTGTTGAGCTGAAAACATGTCAGGAAGTTTGATTGAACGTCGAACAAAAACATTCTGAGCATTCTATCTCCTCCTAAACTAGAACAGCACATGTGCGAAGACTACCTGTTGCATGAATCATTCATAGCGAAACAGTTCAACCACAATGTTTTCTTTGAAAAATTTGAGGGAAAACGACTTCTGAAAGACGTTTGGATGCCAGAATGGCCAATCTCCTTAACAACTTTGCTAAGGTGTTAACTTTTTGGTACCATTCAGGGTGTTAGGGTCGTTTTTGACCCGTCTATTTAAACAGCCCTAAAATACCCTTTAAAAAAATTATTTAACATACAATGTGTTTCATAACTCTTGTTTACCTGGTTGGGCTCCCTTATCCATGAAAATATTGTTTTCAACATTTTTGTTGTGGCCCCCTGGCCCTTTGTTTTGACAGACCCTCGTCTTCACTATACCTGGGGCCACTCAGTAACACTGGGAAATGTATCTCTAGAGAAAAAGGTAAAAAAAATAAAATAAAAAGGATTGCTCTGTCACCTGAGCATTACTGAGAGATTCTAAATCACTTTTCTTAAATGTTCAACAAAAAAAATTTCAAAAAATTCTCTAAATCTGACATGCCTGGGTATGTCTCCGTTTGTTTATTTATGCAAAAAGGCAAAGAGCAACACCCCTAAATGAAGCTCAAGTGGTTGGAGGAAGGGCTGGCTATATGCTGTTGGCTGATTGTGTATTTATGATTTCAGTTTTGGTATTTGTTATTGTTTTATAATTGAATATTTTAACTCGGGTCGAAACCGACCCTAACACCCTGAAGGTCATATTTTTCACCAGAGCATCTTAGAAATTAATAAAAAAAAAATTGATTGAATTTTGTTCAGATGTCAGTTCCTGACAAAGTCAAAAAGTCTTGATTCGAGAAACAAATTTTTTAAGTACTTTTATGTATGCTGAAACTCAAAACGGGTCGGGACCCTAACACCCTAGGAAGGTTACATTGTTCAACACAGTTTGGGAAAGTGAGAGGATGCTTGGGGAAAGGAGGTTTGGTATGGGTGCCAATACTTAAGTGTTAGGGAAAGAGAATAGACGTAGACAGGGTATTCACTGGTGGTGACTTCTAAAGGAAGCAGCCAAGTGACACAGAAAGATAGGGGCGTGAGCTCTCTTAATAAGCCATTAGAGCATACCACTTTTCAGTGTATGTGTAAACATCATTTCTTTTGACATGCTTGCATCATATGTCCTCTTTATTTGTCCATACTGACACTCACTCTATGCAACTGATTAAAGGAATGGCATACATGGATCACTTGTGGTGTGAATCCATTTAACATTAACCAGAGCAAAATGTGAAATTGGATGCTGACTTTTTTTGTACAAAAATGTAAACTACTGCAAGGCCTCATCACCTGAGGTGGCATTCTACCTACCTGCTGGTGAGTTTTGATGCCAAGATCTGTCACGTAAAGGGTGAAAGGTACTTAGTTCTGGATCTCTTTAATTCAGGGACTTGCACACACCTGTCAGATTCAGTTGAGTGAAATCGCAATCACAGGTACACATGGAAAATGGAGTGAGAGGTAAAAAAAAGAGGCATACAGCAGAATGTTAATGGAATAAACACTTTTTATGATCCCCCACACACCTGTCACTGGATCAAGGACTTCCTTACAGACCGACCTCAGTCAGTCAAACTGGGTCCCCACACCTCCACCCCCCGAAAACTGAGCATTGGCTCCCCACAAGGGAGTGTTCTGAGCCCAATGCTCTACATCCTTTACACCATGGACTGCCTACCAACCCATCCCACTAACACCATCGCGAAGTTCGCGGACGACACGATAGTAGTGGGCCTGATCACGAGAGGGGACGAGTCTGCCTACAGAGACGAGGTCCAGAGACTGTCCAAATGGTGCTCAGCCAATAACCTGATTCTTCCTGTGAGTGCTAAAGCGAGACAACATCTGCCAGAGACTGCTTGTGACCTTCTACCAATCCAGCATCAAAAGCATCCTGGTGTACTGCATCGCGGTGTGGTTCTCCTCCTGCACGGAGGCAGAACGCACCCTGCTCCACAGGGTGGTCAAGACGGCGCAGAGAATCATCGGCTGCCTTCTCCCCTCCCTGACAGACCTGTACAAGGATCACTGCCTCAGAAGAGCTGAGGCAATCGCAGGCGACAACACCCATCCTGCCCACCACCTCTTCGACCCGCTTCCCTCTGGCAGATGCTACCGGGCCATCAAGACCAGCACTGCCAGATACCGGAACTCCTTCTTCCCCCAAGCCGTCACTGCGCTGAACTCCAGTCAGCACACAAATCAACTCATCTGCAGGCAGAGAGCCTAAGGACACACACCTAGGGGCAATTTTGCACCAGTCACTTTACCCCCCATACTGAATTCACACCACACACCAACGCACAAGTCACTTTACCCCCCATGCAATATTCCCACTACACACCAGACACTTTACCCCTCAAGCTGCACACACACTTGCACAAGAACTTTGCAAAAACAGCAAGTAATGACACAGAGAATTGTGTTCAGAATCAATGCATTAAGAATTTCTCATCACAAGCCATCACAGCATTATTATTATGCATTATTATGTTTGTGCTTGTGCTTGTGTTTGTGCTTGTGCGTGTGCTTGTGCTTGTGCCTGTGTGTGTGCGTGTGCTTATGCGTGTGTGTCTGTGTGTGTCTGTGTGTGTGTGTGTGTGTGTGTGTATACACACGTGTATGTGGGTGCGCCTGCGCCTGCATGTAGGGAGAGAGATAGAATATTGAAGAGAGGTTAAGTGTCATGGTTACCCATCCGTGGAGCATTACATGAAGGCTCTCACGTTGATGGACATTGGGAGCGGGATCCCCAATGTCCCAAAATATTAGGTTTCTCCTCTAATAATGTTGGAAATATTACCTTCTGTCATCATTAATCTGGATAGTTGCTCAGCCTGATTACAGGTGACACGGTCACAGCACATTGCCTGTGTTAGTTTCCACACACCGTCAGCTTCGCTCCACCCTAAGCTGCAGCAAGGAGCCAAGCCGATGGCAGCTATTGCAACAGCCACTAATGTACAGTGACAACAAAGAGGGAAACCTTTATTTTAATTCAAACAACAAAAACCAAACAGTTAAACTTATCTGTATGGGCAACATTTGCCCCCTGAACATTTTGTCCCCTGGCCTTCCTCTTTTCTAACATTTCTCCTCATTCCATGTATCCATCACATTTTCTTTCTGTGCATTTATTTTTATTTGTCTACGTAAAATATCCTGGCAAGTTGTTGTTCATGGGTCTCCGGAATAGTGGGACAAGGAGACAGGAAATATATAGCTGGAGGAAAAAGTAGATCCATTTGCAGATGTGGAGAAAGGCACAAAAACTTGTCAAATCAAAGCCTTGAATTACTGCAAAGTTGGGTCAGTTTCACATGGCACTTTGAGGTCCTGTTGTCCTGATCATGAACAAAACCCCCTTTATGTGATGGGCTTGAAAAACGACGTTGGGCTTTTTCATAATCAAATCTGTGGATCCCAACAGGCCACTTGGCTCTGCCACTTGGAATTCTTTGCATTGACTAAAGACAGGACATGCCGTTTGGCCCCAACAATGGCAACATTGATTTTTGTGTCCATGAGAACTTTGGTTCGGCTGTAAAAACTGGGAATGGGGAGAAACACCAAGCTTTGCCTTTCCCAGGAGGATGTGTAGGGTGTAGAGGGAGGTGAGTCATCAGTAACTTGTGGGATGCAAGGGCTATGACCCACCAGACCTCTTGCCTAATGCAATCAGTCCAAGCCTTTCATTATCTGAAATAGTCTGTCAGCCTAAACAGGACAGTGATCTCATGGATGTGTCAGGGAAAAAAGACCATCTCACACTTTCAGTGCCTCATTTTGTGTCTCTTTGCATATCTGTGTTCTACTGTGGAATACCAGCTGTTCCATCACAATCATGCCTTGTAGACATGCATCATTAAAAAAGAGTAGGACAAATAAAGTCGGTGTTTTGGGGAACTGGCATTGCATTGATATGTTGTTGCTCTGGGCCAGGATGTTCAGTCATGACCTTTCTGTTGACTGCATAATAACTTACTGAGTAGATACAAATTGCGTTGCTTTTCGATCAACCAATTTAGTGGCTGCTTTTTGGGAAAGGGTCAAACAGAGCCCTTTTATGTAGCTCAGCTTTTTAAGTAACGACAGACCACTGTGAGGCTATGGTGACAAGCTTCATACTGCAGGGAAAGAAATGTGAAAGAGGGACAGGGTCAGACCTAAACAATGCACTTCCCTGAGTAAGGCTCCTCACTTTCTGTGCCAAACTTCAAAGAAGCCCCTGGTGTCACAGCGTGTGTTGTGACTGGAGCTGGACATGCTGTTTCCTTGGATGTAAATGTTTTATCAGAGAATACACCTCCTCAGACTCATCGGGGATTGACAGAACAAGGGCACGTTATATTTGCCCTAATATCAAAGTCAAACTGAAAATGTGTGCAGGCTAAGGTTATCAATTAAACGCCATGAGTGTTGACTGATACATCCACAATGACTTTTATGAGATAATTCTCATCTTTAATTGCACACTGTATAATATGTGCAACATATTACATACAGTGAGGTGAATTCAAACTCTATGTTAAATACATTTAATCTCGTCATGATATGATATCACAGTCATTATCATCTTTTGTAAACGTAATATACTATATACATACAACATCACTGTATAAAAATGTATTTCATCTATGGAACTATCATCAGTACAGTTGTTATTATCTCTGACCTCAACTGTGCATATGTTTTGCTTGTGAGGACACGTCTATGTAGTCAGTATTTTTTTCTTTTTCTTACCACTTTGGTATTTTCAAACACCTTTTATGCATTCTAGTGTTTACATCAAAGAGTAGGGACACATTTTATTGGTTGACAATTGCCTCTGATCTGCTATGAAACGTCTTCTCATTGATAACTTCAGGGGAGAGTGGTGAACTTTAAATAGACGTTGTAATTATCAGGCTGAAGAAGCAGGGGCTTTTCAGGAAATGTTATGGCATTTGAAAAGGAATTAATGGGTGATTGAGGTGCCGGGCACCCCACAGTTAAATGGCATTAATGATGGGTCGAGCTGCTGAAGGTAACAAACCTACTAGTCACAAGAGGAAGGGCATCCACTGCCCTGGGCACACACACTGTGGGATATTGTACCGAAGAGTATGCAGTCTCTCTGCAAGTCATTGTGCGCGCGCACACACACACACACACACACACACACACACACACACACACACACAGATTCCTATTACTCTAGAAATAAAGGAAGTTGCACTTGCTGCGGGATTTAATGTAGTACATATTACTTTTCTACGGCTGTTGTATGCCATGACATCAGTATTCGAGTGGTCATCGGCCACCCCGCAACTACTACTACTCGTGCACCCCGCTACTACTACTGAGGTTCCATGTTACATTAAAATCTGACCCCTAGTGATGACTTTCACAGCATTGATAATTCCAGATCTGAAAATTTAAAGATTTAAAGTGGGTCACAGGTTTACGCTCGGACAGGAGGCAGCATGTGGAGCTGGGGAAGCATGACTTCTTCTCATGGACTATGAGCACTGCATCCCCTCAAGGCTGTGTTCCCTTTCCCATCTGATATCAAATCCAATGGATGGGAGGTTGACCACCTATGCAAAATTCACTGAAGATGGTGGAGTTAGAATAGAATAGAATAGGACAGAAAGGAATAGAATAGAATACTTATATTGTCATTGTGCAGCACAACAAAATTAGAAAAGGATGGTGGTGGCCTGCAGAAACACAGCTTCTCCTGCCCCCATTCTCCCATGTGACTCCTTGGTCTCTACTGCTTACTCCTTCCGCTATTTGGGGAACATTATCTCACCAAACCGTAGGATGAACATCAACTCCCTTATCAAAAAAACACAGCGTCTGGCATCTGCCGCTTAAGCCCACTGTCTTTCTGAAGCAGCCACTGCCCCCCAAACATACTTCATGGTGGGTCTCATTGCCATCCTGCACACGTGCCCCTTCAATCCCATTTCAGTTCTTCTATCATAAAGCACCCATGCCACTCTCCTCCACCTGTGGCCCCTTGCCCTACACTCTACGCTCCACCTCTCGTAGACACCAACCATCTTTTGAATGGTTGACCTGAACTATTTAAGATAGGTTAAAGGTGTAGGTTGGAAGGGTAGATTGGTAGGTAGGCTATTTTATTGATCCATTGATCAATTGATCCCGAAATTTCTGAAGTCTGAAGTTTCTTTTTCTGCTCCTTGCAAATTCATGTTTGCACCTAACACACTCTCATTCATTCACATGTACTTCACCTTGCTCTTGCTGACATGCATTCCTATTCTCTCTAAAGCAAACCTCCACCTCTTTAGGGTTCTCCTCCACCTAGCTCCTCCCAACGCTACACGTGACAATGGCATCCGCAAACATTGTTGTCTATGATGACTCCTGCCCGACATCATATGTCAATATATCCATTTCCATTATAACCAGAATAGGGCTCAGAATAGGGCTGATCCCTGATGTGGCCCCATCCCTTCCCCAGTCCCATGTCACTCACTCAAACTCATTATGTCCTCATGCAATCCAGAATGACTTGCACTGTATCTTTTGAACGTAGAGGAAGCATGCAATGAGATACAAAGAGGGTAACTGTGGGATTGTGTAAGGAAGTCAAGAGTGGCAAAGTGATATGCAAATATGATGTTGCATATGTATGAGGACAGCTTCACAGTGCTGAGGTGTGCAATCAGCGAGTTTAGTGCATCTGTACACTTTTACATCGTGGCAAGGACTGGGTTTGGATTCCTCAAGGCACTGAGATAGGTCTGTGAAATAACTGCGGTAACCAAATCAGTGCTCTGTGTTTCTGGTGAATCAATTAACTTGCTAACCAGTGTGAGCTGCAGCCAGCAAGGACTCAGAGGATCTAGATTAATGGTGATCTTGGACTCTTCATTCCTGATTCGGTGTTCCACTCATTAAACAGAGTGAGTCTGAAACAGGGCCAATGCACTGGAAAGTAGAGGAATGAGGAATGAGTATGAGTCAGAATGAGAATAAGAGTGTGTGTGGGGGGGTGGAGGGTGGGGGGTATGTTTTTTTTGTTTTGTTTTGTTTTTTTAACTACTGCCTTAATTTCGTTGTGCCATGATCCTCTTATTATGTTGCACAATGACAATAACAGCATTCTATTCTATTCAAGCAGATCTCAGCGGTCACACAAGAATATTTTGTTGTTTTGTTTACAGCATAATGGCATATAAAGTGATTGGATTTTGATTTTGATTTTGATTTTGATTTTGATTTTGATTTTGATTTTGATTTGATTTGATTTGATTCGATTCGATTCGATTTGATTCGATTTGATTTGATTTGAATGAGGCAGATGGAGAGGTAACACATGGACTACAAATAGTAAGTAAGGATGTATGGAAATACCATCTGTCAAACAATGAAGGGAAGCAATGGACGTTGCCCATGAGCGGTTAAGAGTAGAGTCCAGGGAGGGGTGTCAAGATTGCAAATGTCAGGTGTGCTTCGTGACAGACGAATTTCAGCTAGGCTTTAGGTGTTTAAAACACCGCAGTGAAACCTGCCATGATGAATGATTTGGAGACACTGACTCTGTCGAAGAGACAGGGTACTTACCTGCAGGAGGCAGAGATGAAGATGATGAGGTTTTCATTAGGCAAAACTACATTAAATACAATAAGTAATGAGCGCATCACAGGAACAGCTAACATCAAGTTTGGAGATGAGGACATGAGGTGAAAGTGAGATGGTTCGGACATGTTCTGTGACAATACATTCGATAAATTGGATGGAGAAAATTGAACTCAAAAATTCCATGTTGGAAGACAAGCAGGAGATCAGAGAGAAGGTTCATGGATATAGGAGACGGCCACATGAGGGTTATTGGTATTTTAGTTGGGAATATGGAGGATAAGTAGAGGTTAAGACAGATGATCCACAGTAACGACCCCTGAAGGGAGCAACTGAGGGACGGCATTGGGAGCAACTGAGAAACGGTGTTGGGAGCTCTCCTGCTGACAAATTAAGCGAAAACTGAGGTTATCATGTACTGTATAGCGGGCACACGAGCATAGTTTTTTGAAGCACTTTGTCGTCACCGCTTCAAGGCCAGAAAATGAGACCTGTCAACAGCTCAGATGAGGATGTTGTACCCCAGACATCAGTCATTTACACTAATCCAGTGTTGGAACTGGGATCAGCATTAGGCCCATTTATCAAGAACTGCCATTATGGTGCTAAATCAGTACTGCCTCTG
>OMPJ01045497.1:0-13632 GCA_900312935.1 Carapus acus
GGTACGTTGAGGGACTGCATTTTGTAAACAAAATATAATTTATTTATAATTAAGTTATAGATTTATTTCTGTGAACACATTTTAGTTATTTATGTATATATTTAATTTTGTACCATTACAGAGACCAATATAAATTAGCAGCATTTTGCACGTTTCAGTTTTGACTGGCTTTATGCCTTCCTGGTGGTCACCGTCTTCTGTTTTTCTTTTTTGTTTCTACATGCAATGTTTGCAACATGGATGTATTTGTCAGGTTCACTGACATAAGTTGTTTGGCTTTAATAAATCAGACAGTGATTTTACAGCACTGTACCTCTTTTTTCTTCCAAAAATGTTTTGCCCGTGTCAGGGGGTACTTGACTAAAAATATATTTTTAAGGGGGTACATCACTGAAAAAAGTTTGAGAACCACTGCTCTAGCCTATGTAGAAGGATCTGATGGTCAATGGTGCCGAATGCGGCACTGGGATCTAGCAGAACAAGCACAGAAGCGAGACCTATATCAGAAGCGGTTAGGTGGTCATTTGTGACCTTCACCAATGCAGTCTTGGTGCTGTGATGTATTCTGAAACCTGACTGAAACTCCTCGAATAAACTATTTCTCTACAGGTAATCGCATAACTGTTTAGCAACAACTTTCTCCAGGATCTTGGAGAGGAAAGGAAGGTTAGAGATAGGTCTGTAGTTAGCTAAGATCCCTGGATCAAGGGTGGGCTTTTTAAGAAGAGGTTTGAATACAGCAACTTTGAAAGACTCTGTTATGCAGCCAGCTAATAGAGGCATGTCAATCATATTAAGTACAGATGTTCCAAATAAGGGAAGGACATCTTTTAGCAGGATAGTTGGAATAGCGTCTAACATACAGGTTGTTGATTTAGCTGAGGAGATTATCTTGGTTAATGCAGGGAGGGTGATATGGGAGAGGCAATCTAGGGATGGACGAGATTGTAGACATGCCCGTCGCGTCCATAGAGTCAATGTAGGCAATTGCCTGGGGCCCCAAGCTGGCGGGGGCCGTCAAGACTGGTCATGAATAAAATGCAAGGACAAGCTGTGTGAGTGCCCCTTTAATTTTCTGTTAGTCGATGTGGTAATGTGCAATATCAGAATCCCCCTCAAGGGGGGCCCCTGTCACTAATTGTTGGCAGCCAGCCAAGTTGGTGATTCCTAAAGCCAGCAACTAAAAAAATTTCGCCATGAAATACAAAAACTGTCACCATGACTTTTCAATCGGGCAGCCAGAAAAGGAAGAGGTGGAGTAGAAAAAACAAGATGGGGATAAGTCATTAATTTCTCTGGATAAAATAGGTGTCATGTACAAATGGTGAAATTTAGCATTAAGTAGGCTTGCAACAAAATTTACGAGTAATGTTTACGTCAGCTACCTGCCTGAAGGTCAATGCTAGCAATGAACAAGAACAGTTTGTGCTGATTATGGCCACACTCTTTAATGTTTATTAACAGCACAAGAAAGACGCAGATCTGTTGCAGAACCACTGTGTATCGTATTCAACAACATGACAAAGCAGAGGTGTTGTAATAGGTTTTGATGAATGTAGCAGCTTCTCTGCTATGGTTGGTAAAACCTACGATGATTTGGTGCTCGGTGCATCATAAAAGTAAATTACAACATTCATGTCTTGTAGTAGTCTATCCATGCAGGCCAACTGTTACCGACAACTGTCTTTACAGCAACTGGTTTGTCTGTCTAATTCACAAAGAGCAAATGCTTAAATGCCATGTTTAGCACAGGTATAATTCAAATTTACTCAAGCGTAAGTAGTTCTGTGCACTCCATCCATCCATCTTCTGCCGCTTATCCGGGGCCAGGTTGCGGGGGCAGCAGTCTCAGAAGTGAAGCCCAGACTTCCCTCTCCCCAGACACCTCCCCTAGCTCCTCTTGGAGGACCCCGAGGCGTTCCCAGGCCAGCTGGGAGACATAGTCCCTCCAGCGCGTCCAGGGTCTTCCTCGCGGCCTCTTCCCAGTTCGACATGCCTGGAATCCCTCCTTAGGGAGGCGTTAGGGTGGCATCCGGTTTAGAAGCCCGAACCACCTCAGCTGGCTCCTCTCGATGTGGAGGAGAAGCGGCTCTACTTTGAGCTCCTCCCGGATTTTCTGTTTACAGTTCTCCCGCAGGTGGGAGTTGAAGGTGTCTCTGACGGAGGGCTTCGCCAGACGTTCCCAGCAGACCCTCACAATACGTTTGGGCCTGCTGCGTCTGTCCGGCTTCCTCCTCCGCAGGCGGATCCAACTCACTACCAGGTGGTGATCAATTGACAGCTCCGTTCCTCTCTTAACCCCGCGTGTCCAGAACGTGCGGCCGAAGGTCAGATGACACGATTACAAAATCGATCATTGACCTCCGGCCTAGGGTGTCCTGGTTCCAAGTGCACAAATGAACACCGTTATGTTTAGGTGTTTAGGGAACACCGTTATTATCAGGGAGGCCGTTCCTCCCAATCACACCCGTCCAGGCACTGCTGTCGTCGCCTACGTGGGCGTTAAAGTCCCCGAGTACTGTAGAACCATGGAGTCCCCAGGTGGGGTACAGTCAAGTAACCCCCCGAGATCCTCCAAGAAGGCTGGGTACTCTGCACTGCTGTTTGTTCCATATGCCTCCCCACGGGCAATTCCAGAGTGGAAGAGAGTCCATCCTCTCTCGACAAGTTGGGATCCAGTGCCCAGGCTGTGGATAGGGGTGAGCCCGACTATTTCTAGTCGGTAACGCTCAGCCTCCCGCACCGATTCTGGCTCCTTCCCCCCCAGTGTAGTGACATTCCATGTTCCGAAAGCCAGCTGATCTGTCTGGGGTTTAGGTCGCCGAGGCCCCCCCCTTTGACCGCCACCCATAACACAATGCACCAGCCCCTTACGGCCACTCCTGCAGGTGGTGGGTCCACGGGAGGGCAGGCCCACGTCATCCCTTCGGGCTGTGCCCGGCCAAGCCCCGTGGGCAGAGGCTCGGCCACCATGCACTCGCTGGGGAGCCCCTACCCCGGGCCTGGCTCCAGGGTGGGGCCCTGGTGACGCCAATCTGGGCGACGTGAAAGTCTTCTGCCCCTGATAACATAGCTCTCAGGATCATTCGGGTACTCAAACCCCTCCAAGATGGCAGCTCAGAGAGGGGTAACCACACTGTCTCTTGGTTAATTGTTGTATGTGCGCTGATGAGGATATTTGGTCCTGGTGTGCGCGGCCAGGTACTCCACCAATGAATTTGTGAATGGGCTCCGAATTGGTGTGTGACGTGACGTCATCGGGGTCTCCGTGGAGTAGAGTAATTAACGCATTAGGCTGGAGTGGTGCAGTGGATGGTAAGTTTGTTTGATGGGCATTCAATCCCCTTGGTAGGTTTGGCGGTGTTTCCCCTTTGGGTGTGCCGCGTTTGTTGTTTTCTGTTGTGCTGCAGTTAACGTGGTGGGAGTAATTACTCGGGAGAACCAACGTAGTTTTGGGAGAGTTGCCATCAATTGGTCGCTTTCCTAGACCAGCGGTATTTTAGTGCATAAGTACTGCATGAAGACTAGGGGTGAGTGTGAGGTTAGTTTATGGTCAGATAGGTCAGATAGAGGGGATTGTGCACTCTGGGTGATTGAAGGCACCGCCCTGGCACTCGCTTTTGCTTTTGTGGGTGGTCGGTTGAATTCTTTTTTTCTTTTTGTTTTGTTTGTTTGGTGCATGATGGCGGACATAGGGGATTTTGTGGAAGCTCCATCAGAGAAGTTTTTGGACAGATGCACTAAGGACCAATTATTACAGATCGCGGAGCATTATGAAGTGGAGATGCCCAAGAAGCGGTTGAAAGATAAAATCAAATGTATTCTCAAGGCGGACTTGATGGATATGAGAGTTTTGTTGGTAAGTCGGGACCAATCTCCCAATGGTCTTGCCAGTCTGGTTGAGACCACTAGTTTGCCTCCACCGCCAGCCACCGACAGTTTTATTTTCGAACAACGGAGGGAGATGCTCTTGTTGCAACTAGAGCATCAGAGATGGATTGACAAACAACGGTTCAAGACGGAACAGGCAAAACTGAGTTTGGAGCGTTACCAGCTGGACCTGATTCAGAGTGGAAAATTGCCTGTTGATGATATTGGGGAGCGTGGTAGTTGTAAAGGTTGCTCTGGGTCGGGAATGGTTTTGATATCTTCGGTAACCTGCGTTTGGTGCCTGCTCTGTTTGAGCAGGTGGCGGACACGTTGAAGTGGCCGGAGTCTGCTCGCACGTTAATGCTGCAGTGTGCATTGATGGGGAGAGCTCGGGAGACGTACTCCGCATTCTCGTCCAGCGATAGTCAGGACTACGGTGTGGTGAAATCGGCTGTTTTAAAGGCTTATGAGTTGGTTCCGGAGGCTTATCGCCAGCGTTTTCGTACATGGGTCCAAACAGACAACCAGATGCATCTAGCATTTGCACGTGACCTGACTGCGCACTTTACGCGCCAGTGTTCGGCTTTAAAGGTAGAGAGTTTTGACCAACTGTGTGACCTGATTGTACTGGAGCAGTTTAAAAACTCGATCTCTGAGAGTATCACCACATACAGTACATTGGTAATCAGAAGGTGTAGACTGCTGCTGCAGTTACCCAGTCAGGTAGACCTGTTATGAGGGAGCGTGGCCTCTCTCATAACTTTTGCCACAAGTCTGGACACTGGAAGGCGGACTGTTATGCTCTTAAGAGTAAGTCAAGGCAGACTGGTCCTGTGGGACAAGAAAAGGGTGCTTGTCCAGCTCTGTCTATACCTACACCGTTGGTAAGAAATGTTGAAAGTGAGAGGCAAGCAACAGGCTTACCTGATGCGCTTGGTCCATTCCTTCCGTTTGTGTCCGATGGTTTTGTTTCTTTGGTAGGCAGTGTTCTTACAGTGCCAGTGAAAATCCTGCAAGATACTGTTGCTTTTGATATCTTTATCCAGGCCTCGGTGTTGCTCTTTTCAGAAGAGAGCGACATTGGGTGCTCCGTTCATGTTTTAGGAATAGGCATGACAAGGTTGCAAGTGCCACTGCATAACATCATGCTACATTCAGACCTTTTTGAGGGTCAGGTGACTGTCGGTGTGCATCCAGCATTGCCTATATCAAGCCTATATATCAAGCCTATGCCTATTAAGGTCTTTCACACTATATGACCTATGTGACAATATATGACAATCATGGAAAGTTACTCAATATGTGACAATATATATCAATCATGGAAAATCACTCCATAATGTGCATACAGAACACAAATGAAAGAACTTTTCCAACAGTTGGAGACGGGTGTTGGTACATTTTCCTTGTCTGATGCTCCCAAGAAGAGCTACAGAAGATCTCCCAAGAAGAGCTACAGGCCGAACAGCGAGCCGATCTCTCCCAAGGAGAAGTATTGGTGCTACCCACAAAGGAGGATAAGAATAACTCCCCGTGCTATTGTATGCATGGGGGATTGTTGGTTCGAAAGTGGGTGCCCCATGGGGACTGTTTCATTGGAGACCCCATCATTCAAATTGTGTTGCCTGTGTGGTATCAGGAGCCTGAGCTGAAGCTAGCCCACGATGGTGCTGGACACTGGGGTCTCCGGAAAACTTATGACAGGGTGCCGCGGCATTTCTTTTAGCTGGGGGTGAAAAAGGATGTTGCTGTATATATCAAAATGTGTCACACCTGCCAACTTACCGGGAAGCCCAACCAGGGTGTCACACCTGCTCCTCTGTTTCCCATTCCAGCTATAGCGCAGCCTTTCGAACATGTAATAATTGATTGTGTGGGTCCACCGCCTCAATCTCGGTCTGGTGCCATTTATCTCCATACAGTGATGTGTCAGACCACCAGATACCCAGCTGCTTATTCACTGTGCACGATAACGGCTCGGTCTGTGGTACGTGCTCTAACCCAGTTTATTTCTGTTTTTGGTATTCCAAAAGTCATCCAGTCGGCCCAGGGGTCAAAATTCACCTCGCACCTCTTCTCCCAAGTGTTGGAACAGCTCCAGGTAAAGCATAACAAAGCCTCTGCTTATCATACACAGAGTCAGGGTGCATTAGAATGTTTCCATCACACCCTGAAGTCACTCCTGCGTGCCTACTGTGTTCAGATGAATGCAGTTTGGGAGGAGGGGTTGCCTTGGCTGATGTTGGCAGCTATAGAGGTAACACATGAGAGCACATGATTTAGTCTGAATGAGTTGGTGTTTGGACAAACGGTACGTGGCCCGTTGGCCTTGTTGTTTGACATGTGTAGGGAGGCCGAACCGCCCAAGAACCTTATAGATTATGTGAATGGCTTTTGGCACAGACTATACGCAGCCGGAGAGCTGGCCACAGCTGGACAGCTGGCCACAGCTGTCCTCTGCGCAGAGAAAAATTAAAACTCTTTACGATCGACGAGTTGAACGCCGTTTATTTTGTGTGGTGGACCAGGTACTGGGTTTGGGTTTGGTAAATATCATTTTGAGTATTTTACTTCAATGTTGTTTAAATACCCAGTTGCGCTGCACCGCTCCGAATTTTTGTCACGGTCTGCGAGCCGGGTCGTAACAAAGCGCAGATGGGCTGGCTTCTTTAAATCTACAACAGCACTGTCTGATAAACATCTGGAGATAACTGTTTTGGTGAGAGGTGTGTAATCATGGAGAAGGAGTTCGAAAGTTACTAAGAAGTGGTGTGAAAGAACAGGATTATGAGGGAAGACCACAAGGTTCTCGTTGTCAATGCCGTGAGTTAAAACAAGGTCGAGAATGTGATTAATATGATGAGTGGGTTTATTGACCATTGGAGAGATGCCGGTAGACTCCAGCAATGACAGAAGGGCATTGCTAAGGCTATCGGTCTCGACATCCAAATGTATGTTAAAATCTCGTACTACAATCACCTTATCTGTCATGATGACTAGGGATAATAGGAACTGGGGCTCTGGGGCCTGTACACAGTGACATACAGGATCGGTTGGAACGCTTTACGTGTTGGGTGCGACAGAGTAAGAACAAGGCTTTCCAAGGAGTTGTGACGCGCTTTCGGACCGGGGTTGAGTTAGAGGCTTGAGTTAAAGATGGATTCAACCACACCTCCTTGGCCACTGTCTCGAGCAATGTGGGTATCAACATGAGTGGGAGGAGTGGCTTCATTTATGCTGACGTACTCGTTGGACCGCAGCCAGGTTTCAGTAAGACATAATATGTTAAAGTGGCGTTCAGATATTAAATCATTGAACAATACAGCCTTAGAGGATAGAGATCTAATGTTCAGTAATCCACATTTAATTTGCGTTTCCTGTCGTGTGGGAGCAGTTGCGGTAGGAGGTATGATTATGTCCCTATGTGTGACTCCTCTTTGTTTTCAACATGGAGGATTTCAGCTGACGTGGGACTGATACAGTCTCTATGTGGTGTTGGGTGGGTGACTGCGCCAGTGGCGGTGCAGAGAGGCGTGTACGACTGCAGCTCTGCTTCCTGGTCTCAATTCTGGATCGCCATGAGTTTGTAAACTCTGCAACATTTTTTGTGCTACGCCCTCCAAAGTGGGATGTATGCCGTCTCTCCTAATTTGGCCAGGTTTTCCCCAGAAAGTGTGCCAATTGTCAATGAAGCCTGCGTCATTAAGTGGACACCATATCGTCAGCCAGAGGTTAGATGACGACATGCGGCTGAACATAACGTCACTGGATAGATTTGGTATTGGCCCAGAGAAAATTACTCTATCCGATATTGTTTTTGCATATTTACATGACGACTCAATTTTAATTTTTGTGACCTCGTACTGGCGCTGTCTGGTGTCATTGTCGCCGGAGTGGATGATAATTTGATCAAATTCACACTTGTCCTTCACGAGTACTTTTAAACACAATTTAATGTCACTCGCTTTGGCCCCGGGAATACATTTGACTATGGTCTCTGGTGTCACTACCTCCAAGTTTCTAAGTACGGAGCTGCTGATAGTAAGAGTTGGTTCGATGGTTGGTTTGGTTATTTGAGTTGGTTTATCAGCGGGCACATCACTGAGTGGCGAGAATCTATTGAAAACGTGAATTGGTTGGTGAGCTGTGGGTTTCGGTTTAGAACTACGCATATTTCAGACAGTCACCCAGCTGGCTTGTCTTGCCGGGGTTTAACAGAACAGTGAAATTAAAACAGAACGCATCAGCTGCTACGGGAACTGGCAGGTTCATAAGTCCATCTGACGGTTGACTATCCGTTGCACAGTGCCTCGTCTCTAACTCACTTAGCCCCATCTCTAACACCACAAATAAACTACATTTGTTACATGTATAATTATCCTTAAAGAAGCCATCACTAATTAATAGTTAGTTAGTGGTTAGTTGGCGGTAGAAAATCCTCTTTGAGCTGAGAGTTCCTAGCTCTACAGACTGTAAGGTAAATGTCCCTCCGAAGGAAAGGTGAAACAAACTTTTGCGCTGCTTTTTTGGCTTGATTGGCCTTTAATGGCTCGGAGCAATCTCGATCAGCTGCTGCCTCCTCCGCTGCAAGAAGTCGTAGAATACATTAAAGGTTTATTGTGCAGACCACCCTCAGAGTGCAGGACTGATTGTCAGAACTAACAGAACAGTAAGAGGGCGACTTAGGAAGTGCATGGAAGAGACAGGTAGGCCTTGACCTGAATGTCTAGATTTAGTAAAATCATACCTGAGAAAAACACCGACTGACACGGGACTGATTCCTTTTGAAATGATGAATGGGCAACCTTTCCGACTGCCCCTGTTTCCATAGGAACTGGAAACAGCTGATGAAGAACAAAAATAATGTGATTACATGAAACACCTGTTACAATCAAATCATGTTGTCAAAACAAACAAATTACTTGAATCTGATGTTCTGTTATGGGAACAGGATTTCCAGCCAGGAGACTGAGTCTACATCAAAGTCATTAAGAGAAACCACTAGCACAGTCCTAAGTGGGAGGGCCCGTTCCAGGGGCCTCATTTACTAGCTGTGCTCAGAAAAGGTTGTATTTACGATCGAGTGGATGACGTAATGTACAAAAAAAATCCGCAATTACTTAACGTGCAGAGACCGGTCACGCGCACACACAAATGCAATCGGGAGACTGGTCGCACGCACTCACGTACGCAGTTGGCGATGATAACTGTCACCTGCGCAAACCTGCCACGCTCGTGCACGTTTGGGGTCATTTGCATGAAGAAACGCCCTCAATTGACCATATATGGTAGGGACTATCCCCTTATAAACATGCTACTGAGTATTCTCCTCCAAACTGGCAACATGGAGAAAAAGGCGAGGAAGAGGAACTTTTCAGGCACTGAAGTCGAGGCTCTTGTCCACGAAGTAGAGGACCACCAGCAACAATTGTTTGGGATGCTAAATTCATGTAGGTCTTCAAAAAAACAAAACTGCAGCTTGGGAGAAGGTGTCAACAGCCGTAAAAAAAAATGTTTCGACGCCATGATCGCTGCTGAAAAGCGCGTTGCAGCCCACAGAAGAGTAACATCTTCTACTGAAGGCACTCACCCACACAGCTGTTTCGCAACATAAATGAGTCATGTGTTCCTCCGGGCCACCAGGCAACAACGTTCAAAAGGGTCATATTGGAACCGCAAATTATTGGTGTATTCACAGAATGATATCCTTTCCTGTTAACGTAATTAAATTCATTATCTGATGGTGCCCTGAGAGGGACGTGTACAATCTATGGCACCTGTGATGTTGGGAAGTCTGGCGATGGCATGAAATCCCTGCTTGATTTGTATTTGTTGGTGGTGTTTGAATGGGGATTGAATGTAGTCTGGGGCTAAAGAAATTATTGCCTCCAACACCGCCGGCATGATTCTACTGACCGTTGGCTGTGATATGCGGCATATGTCTCCGATCTCCCGTTGAAACGTCCCGGGGGCCAAGAATCCCAGGATCGACACAACCTGAATATGCACTGGGATTGCTTTGGAGCGTTTTGTCTCCCGGCACAGATCCATCAGTATATGTTTTGGGAGGCGATACCTGCTTAGGTGGAACTCCGCAAACACATCTAGTAAGTAAGTAAGTAAGTAAGTAAGTAAAATTTATTTATATAGCACCCTTCACAGTAATGAAAACACAGAGTGCTTTACATTAAGACAGATAAAACAGATAAAACCAAAACCAGTGAGCGCAAAAACCTCTTAACAGGATCTGCCCCATCTTGACACATCTATCAAACTGACTAGATAAATAAATAAATAAGTTGCAATAAAAAGACAGTGCACTGTCAGGTGTGAGTGCGGTTTTTACCGGGAGACGGGATCAAATATTGCACAATGAGAAGAGTAAAAATAGGGCTTTGAGCCTATGCTGAAAAGGCTTGATGCAAGAGGTAGGTCTTTAATTGTTTTCTAAAGCTATCTATGGACTCGACCTCTCTCAGAGCCTGAGGGAGTGCGTTCCAGAGACGTGACGCCACTACTGCGCGGTCTCTGAAAACGCGCTCCCTGCGTAGCGCACGGTGCTCTAAATCTTCAAGCAGCGTCAGCCAGGCCATGGTGCATTTAAAGTGTTTTCAGAGGGCTCTGTCACAGCTGCTTTTTATAGCTTTATTCGACGCATCTGCCATTAATTGAGAATATTCTTTCCTCCCTTCCTTCCTTCCTTCCTTCCTTCCTTCCTTCCTTCCTTCCTTCCTTCCTTCCCTCCCTCCTTCCTTCCTTTCTTCCTTCATTCCTTCATTCATTCATTCATTAGAGGGAACGGGAACCGATGAGGAGTTTGAGATCAAAAGGGTCATATTGGAACACTCTGTATGGGTTCTATTTGTAGTTTCACTGTTCTACCACTGGTTGTGCGAACGCGTGGTAAGAGGTGTGCGTAGGTTTTCATACGTTTCTACGCACAAGTTTAAATTGGTTGATATCATACTTTGTTTTAGAATGTGCGTACGCGCTAAGTGCGCACACGGTTGATGAATGAAGCTCCAGCTCCTGCTGACTACTTCAACAGCCGTTAAGTTTGCAGAGAGATCCACCTGGACACACCTCAGCCACTGCAAAAAGCAGAGCTTACTGGTCCACCCAAAGGAGTAGTGGCGAAATCCAACCACAAAGTATTGTTGCCTACTAGTGGTGCCACGTCTTAACGTTGGTGAAGCAAACAACTCATCCCTACTTTATTAGGGGTAAAGGCCTGCCTGACTATGCAGTTGGTTGCCAGTTCTCGCCAAAAATGAGGATGGAGGAAGCAGACGGCGATCCCCACATGCCTGGGGGTCGGCCTGGCCCTCTTCCTGGGTTGGTGGTTTCTTGAAGGTGGCCAACAGGTAATGACTAAGGTACCATGTGAAACTAATGAACAATACCACCATAATGGCAACGCATGGTGGAACCTAGCTTGTGTAACAGTCAGACGAACAACTAACCAATCATGTTACGTTTGTAGCATCATTCCACATTCAGCTACAGAAAACACTGTGTTAAGGCCTGTACCTTTTGTTGGTAAATGAAATAATTGCAAACGATTGCTCATCTAAACAAAAAACAAATGGTGGCTGACTGGCCGTGGGTTGGTACCTGGCCAGTAGCTCTGACATGAAGAAATCCAGCCAATTTTTCGAAGCAAACCAATGCAACGTGCTTAGCACAAGGGATGGTGCAATCACCGTTGTGTAATTCTTCAGGATATTGCAGTGACAACCTCGCAGTGGTGGCATCAACAGAATTGGGATATCCCTCACCCACCAACGTGTGGAGGGACATCATACCTTTTCCTCCCATCTGGGTGGACAGGAACATACCATCTTTCATTCTTCCTGCAGTCTTTCTCCGTGGTCCACATGACCAACCTGTCATTGCATCCTGAGGTGGAGACTCACCATCACCATCGGCACTGAAGACCTGACTCCTGCTGATCGGCGCCTGGCAGCAGGGTTTTTCCTGAACTACGGGGTGATAATGCGTTCCCACCTACTAAACAAGTTATCTTACAGTCTTGAGAATTTGACTGTCGAGGTAGATTGGGGTTTCACATCCCTTAACGACGAGATGGAGGCTCCACGGGTGATGACTCGCAAAATCGTCTTGCCCTCGATCTGCTGCTGGCCTCTCGTGGGGGAACCTGTGCCATGATAGGAGACCAGTGTTGTATTTGCATTCCAGATGCTTCAGCGAGTCTAACCGACATGCACAATGAGCTCACTAAACTCCAGGATGACCTGCATCAGGCCAACTCGAAATAGTCATAAGGGGAAGGATAGGACCAATGGTCCCTCTAAACTGCGCGCTTGCGCAATCGCGCACTGCTCCTACTATCTCAGCGCACGGCTTAGCGCGTCGCTAACAGTGCGGCGGAGGTAAGAGAGGTGAGGTGGAGTAAATGCTGCGCAGAGAGTTTGTGAGTTTGCTCAGACACGTGAAATATTAGCGGGAACATTGGATAGGACCCTCTTACTTGGCTGACATCAGTTTTGCTACACTTACCGTCAGACTGCCGTGTGCGCTGTGCTGCTGTGTGTGATTTACGCGGACTTTACGTGAACGCGCAACACTTTCATCTTCTGATCTGCGAGTCAGGGACGGTCAGATCCGTGGAGTGTGATCCGAACGGCTCACGGATCACTCATGATCCCTTGCACCACTATGTAGCCAACTGAATAAGCTACCCTTTTGGGTTTATATATTTGTAAATCAAACTCTAAAGGAGTCCATGCCTCACCAACCATGAACCTCACCGCACATCACTGCTGTGCGTTTCCTCCTGACGAGTAAAGAAACACTGCCTGTTGTGTCGTTCTTCATTGATCGGGGTTAGACCCTAACAAGAGCCATCCAGATCGACCAGCAAATTATTGGCAGCCCTCTCCCTCACGACGAGAACTATACAGTTCCCACTGCAAGAGAAATGCAAATGGGATCCTCAAGGATCCTTCACACCTGGCACACGGACTGTTTCAACATCTGCCCTTGGGCAGGCCTTTTAGGGCAATAAAAACAAAGACCACCAGAACTAGGCTGGTATCTCAATGACAATAAAAAGATTCCTGATTCCTGATTCCAGTTCAATCAGTTCACTTCTGGACAGTCAGTTTTGGTTTGCCTCTGATTTGGGCAAGTCTGATACCTCGCAGCATGATGCAGCATGGCGCCCCTCGAGGCGGACGTGTTTGCTTGCTCTGCACCTGGATGCTGCGTGTTTTTAGTGCTATCTATTTCTCATCACCATCTTTTACGGTGCTTTTCCCTCTTTTTCTTATTTTTTCCTTCACCTGTCTGGCGATGCTGTTATACAGCAGACAGGAACTTTTGGATATTTTGGACACCTCTACGCGAAGTTCAGACTTTACGGGATATGTCCCGCTGGAGCTTATCTGCTCACATGGACACAATAACAGCAGTGGTGATGGCGGCAATCATCATCATCGTCGCCATCACCATGAGACACCGGCCTCACGGGCCTGAGCAACTTCTACAGCTGCGTGACTCAGTCTGTCCTCACCACCTGCATCACTGTGTGGTACGGCAGCTTGACTGCAAAGGACGGCAAAAGCCTGCAGAGAGTGGTAAAGTCCGCATCTAAGATCACCGGGACACCACAGCCCTCTCTGCAGAGCATCTACTATCAGAGAGCCCACAGGAAAGCTGCCTCCATCATCAGAGACCCCACACACCCGCAACATGGAGTGTTCTCACTCCTCCCCTCCGGCTGGAGATACAGGAGTGTCA